>JAIGNY010001437.1:2772500-2865000 GCA_020152595.1 Chiridota heheva
ATATATATATATATATATATATATATATATATATATATATATATATATATATATATATATATATATATATATATATATATATATATATATATATATATATATATATATATATATATATATATATATATATATATATATATATATATATATATATATATATATATATATATATATATATATATATATATATATATATATATATATATATATATATATATATATATATATATATATATATATATATATATATATATATATATATATATATATATATATATATATATATATATATATATATATATATATATATATATATATATATATATATATATATATATATATATATATATATATATATATATATATATATATATATATATATATATATATATATATATATATATATATATATATATATATATATATATATATATGTATGTACATGTATATGTATATATATATATATATATATATATATATATATATATATATATATATATATATATATATATATATATATATACATATATATATATATATATATATATATATATATATATATATATATATATATATATATATATATATATATATATATATATATATATATATATATATATATTATATATATGATAGAGAACTATTAAAGAAATGAGCCGTGTAAACACCATGCTGATATCTTATTCTGTTTAAGAGTTATTACATTTCAAAGGTGACACACGTGTGTTGAAAAGTGAGCTTGCTTTGCAGTGTGACGTCATAAAGGTAAGTCCACGACAACTTGTATGTATTTCTTTGAAAATAAATTGCCTTCTTGGAAGCATTTTGTGTTGAATTAGTGTTATAGGTATACCATGCACTTAACATGAATATGCTTTGTTCATATGCTCATGAACCTTTCACTTTAAGTAAAAGACACACTTGGTTTTTGTATTTTAGAAATACATACAAATTGTCTTGGATATGCCATGACATTACAATGTACACTGCGAGGTCATTCTGCTGAAATCTTTGAAATTGATTAACTCTAAAACGAAATAAGATATCAACATGGTCTGCACACCAATTTATAGTCTTCTACATAGGCCTACAGACATACGAAAATGAAATTCATGGAATATTCCCTTAAAGTATAATGGATCATCAAATTCTGAAAATATTTCAATATATATTTTTAGTTAATTTTAGTTTTTACAAAACTGTAACCATTTGTTTTTTTTTCCATTTTCGATACTTTCGATCTTACCTGCGGTGTCCATGATCTTACACGTGCGTGTAGGAGTAACCTTACATTTAGCAGTTTAGTACATTGTTTGATATCATTTTGAAAACATGAACATTTTCTCATTAACTGATCAAAATCGGTTAGAAATTAGTTATTTAAGATTTAACAGTTTAAGGAATTTTGAAACCGTAAACATGGCGGTTTGTCTAAAGTCCAATAGGTTATTCATAATAACCCTTAACCAGTTGATTGTAGTCAACTGGCTGAGGCGCGATTGCAGGTAGGGCCGGCTGGTCGTATATATACAGGCAAAGCAGGGAGCTGGTATACACAGTGGTGATGCCAGGATTTTGATGCTGGGGGCAAGAGAGGAGCATGCAGTTTTGTCTCATTGTGGGCAAAAGCCTATAAATCGGGCAAAATATGTCACTTTACAACACTTTCTGGGGAAAGTGGTGACAAAGCGATCTTGTGGGATGGGGAGGGGTAATATTTCCCCGTGGCGCCGCCACTGGATGGGTATACACACTAATTTCCTAGCGGCGAAAGAATTCATCCACTGCTACATTTCAGGACTGCAGCTTATTCGAACAAACTGACAAACACTCTTTGTACCTTCAACATACCCCGATCAACATTAGGAAAGAAATATAATGACTTATTCGAATTTTCGATTTATCTGCTCTTCATACGTAACAAACTTTATATATAATATAAAATGCATGTTCAGCCATAATTCAAAAATCAAACGTGGATTTTCGAACCTAAAAAGTGTTTTACAGAGTACTCGGTCGGAATATGAGGGCATATTATACTGAAGTCTCTGTGATATAAATATTTAATTAAGCCATAAATATTTCTAATAAATTCTCTATTCATTTTTTCAACAAAGCAACTATTAACATTGCGACCTCTGCCCTCTATTGTTTTAAAATTCTCATAGATAAGTCGAAAAAAAGCACCAACTTTTCGGCTGCAAGCAGGGGTGTAGCTAGAGGGGGTGTAACCAGAGGGAAGGGGGAGAAATGAGCCCCTTTCAGAGGCTCTACTTCCTGTTGCTCCCAAATAAAATGACAGAATATAGAGTGTTATTGTTATTGATCATTATTCTCGCCACGTAAAATGTAACCCTGCCCCACCCTTGCCCTCCTCTCCAAATGCCAGTGCCTAGCTACGCCACTGGCCGAGTGCTTTAATACTAGATACTGCAGTTGGCCTACCGTGTTTTGTTCTCTTGTTTAGCAATTGCCCTTTTTGGATGAAATGTTCTTTTTGATATTTCCTGTCTGAAGTTTCAACAGTAGACTAAATTGCTTCCTAATTATGCAGATTTCGCCTGTTCTTATAACATCCATAACTTCAGAACTTTGAAATAACGTGGTGGAATACCAACGATAACAAAGGCAGACGTGTCAAAAGTATATGGGAAAGGATAGCAAGCGAATGAAGGAAATGAATGGCAGAACTACAGCAAGTGCGTATATCTATTTTTAGAACAAATGTTCCTGCAAAACATAATCTGTCATAAAGCCATATAACCAAAGAAACTGTATAAATGGGCAAGAATATACCGTGAAATTTTCAAATGCCTTGAAATGCTGACAAAAATAATAGTTGTTATTGTGCATTAACGTGTAGAGTCATAGGCCAAATGGCAAAATCATGCTAAGATACAAAAAATCACCATACAATAGTACGAAAGACATAAATTTAGAAGAAAAAAAAGGTGGGAAATTGCTGTAAGATCTATCAAATACTTATGAAACTAGCCACACATTTCATAAAAAATCGGTTGATAATTGGCAATTTACTGCAGCGTTTTGAAATCTCAGGTATCTATATGCCAATCTTATGCAAATTTGTGAATTGGTATTTTCTTGTGGCGTAGCCAAAGGGATTGGGGAGAGGGCGATCTCCCCCACATATATATTCAATCCGTCGGTTCAGATTGGTGTCGTCGATTCAACAAGCTTTAAAATTCCAGGTATTTATTAAGTTTTTAGATTTCAAAAGGGCACTTTCTCAGAATAAGGCTCTTCAGTAATGATATATTAAACATTTGTGCAATTTTGTATTTAGATACATGAACTAAGACAGAGAGAGAGAGGGGAGAGAGAGGGGAAAGAGGGGGGGAGGGGAGAGAGGGGAGAGAGAGATGGGGAGAGAGAGGGGAAGAAGAGGAAGAAAGAGAAGGGGGAGAAAGAGGGGGGGGGGGGAGAGGGAGAGAGAGGGGGAGAGAGGGGAGAAAGAGGGGGAGGGAGGGGAGAGAGGGGAAGAGAGGGGGAGAGAGAGGGGAGAGAGAGGGGGGAGAGAGAGAGGGGAAAGAGATGGGAGAGAGAGAGAGGGGGGAGAAAGAGGGGAAAGAGAGGGGAAAGAGAGGGAGAGAGAGAAGGAAAAGAGAGGGAGAGAGAAGAGAAATAGAGGGGAAAGAGAGAGAGGGTGAGAGAGGGGAGAGAGGGGAGAGAGAGAGAGGGGGAGAGAGAGAGTGGGAGAGAGGGGAGAGAGAGGGGGAGAGAGAAGGGGAGAGAGACGGAAGGGGGAGAGAGAGAGAGGGGAGAGAGAGGGAGAGAGAGAGGGGAGAGAGGGGGGAGAGAGAGGGGAGAGAGGGGAGAGAGGGAGAGAGAGAGAGAGAGAGAGAGAGAGAGGGAGAGAGGGGGAGAGAGAGGGGGGAGAGAGAGGGGGAGAGAGAGAGGGGGGAGAGAGGGGGGAGGGGAGAGAGAGGGAGAGAGAGAGAGGGGGGAGAGAGAGGGGAGAGAGGGGAGAGAGGGGGAGAGAGAGAGAGGGAGAGAGAGGGAGAGAGGGGAGAGAGGGGAGAGAGGGGAGAGAGAGAGAGGGGAGAGAGAGGAGAGAGGAGAGAGAGGGGAGAGAGATGGGAGGGGAGGGGAGAGAGGGGGACAGAGGGGGGGGGGAGAGATGGGGAGAGAGACGGGAGAGAGAGGGGAGAGAGAGGGGGAGAGAGAGAGGGAGAGAGAGAGGGGGCAGAGGGGAGAGAGAGAGAGGGAGAGAGAGAAAGAGAGGGAGCGGTGGGTGTCTGAGTACACGTGATACAGAACAAGCTCATTTTAAGAATTTGACAACATTAACACAAGTTTGTAGTAAATTATTGAAAACCTTTCTTTTAAACAACCCATATTTTTCAAAGAGTGACAATAAACCTAACCATGTACAAATGTAAACAATAAAACATTATATTTCAACATGATGCGTTTTATGATTTTGTGTTTTGTACATGGTGTATTATAGTTCTCTTTGATATGAATTTTGACTTGTATAATACTATGCAATGTGACATAAGCGGGCCCCTGGACCCCACACCGACAAGCGCTTTCATTCTCTGTTTTGTATATGGTGTCTTATAACTATCTTAGGATGAATTTTGACCTGTATAATACACCTTTTTACTATGCGTTGTGACATACTTTTTTGCCTTTGAAATGTCAGTTTTGCGAGAACTTGCGGGGGCTTTGCCACCTGGACCCTACCGGTGCTTTACCCCTGGACCCCACCAGGGTTCCTGAACCCAACGCCGACAAGTCGAGCGCTTTGCGGTCGAAGTGACACCTTTGGTGTCACCTCAACTTCACCACTAAATATCGTATCAGTTCAATTCAATCCCCCTCCCCCTCCCCTGTTTTGTATGAAAATCCTGGCTATGCGACTGCTGCCAAACGTTTTCAAAATCAAAAACTGATCTGCTCAACTGTATTACTCTTCCCAACCAATATAAAAATTGCTACCGTACCTGGTTATAGATCTATTATTTGCGGGACATTAAATACAGAATGGCTAACCAAACAACAAAACAATTTCTTAATTACGGACATGCGTTACGACTAAGTGAAAATCATAAATGTATATTTGAACTGTTGAATAGTAGATATGGAGAGAAAACTGTTGAAAACAGTTCAACATTCTTTCAGGAAAAGATGTGTTTGAAAATGACAGGCGTAGAAATTCTCTTGTAGAACAATAACATCGCACTGTCCCGTTCTTCACAGTTCATCTGTGCACTGAAAGTCAGCGAATAGCCATTTTGTTTCAGTCTCTGCGTAGCTTGTCGGAACCACCCTAGACCGCTAGTGTAAGCTGGTAACGGGGACGAAGGGGTAGGATGTTGCCCTTCTGAAAGTTGGGGCGGACGGGGTAGCGGGGTAGGACGTGCCTTTTTGAAAGTTGAGGGCGGACCTGGGCCAGTGGCGTAGCCACGGGAGGGGGTCTGGACCCCCTCCCTTCCCCTCACATACACACATACCTGTATGCCATACATGACCGAAGACTTTGACAAAACCTTTGAAAAATAAAAATAGTTTCAATGAAGACCCTATCAATTACGTCAAAATCCCCCTCTGAATTTCCTGATACATTTGCATGGAAATTCTTCCTAGGACCCATATCAAAAGTCCTCAATCGGTTTTAACGTACTTGGGGTCTGCTTTCAAGTCCTCAGTCGATCGGTGGTTTAACAGGCTCAGGTCCTCTGTATCTTAGTAATACCAAACACACACACACACATTGGGAAATTCAAGATGCTTGGGACAACTTGACCAGATGTGTGTTACCGCCATCACACAGATTCATACATCATGTTGCATGTTAAAAGAGGAGCAAGTTTTAAACTACGTTAGTTTTCTTTGCTCCTCCCAAATCCCGCCAATCATGTGAAGGATTTGGGCACGTCCCCACTTTTTCCGAACAAACTAAAGTGCCCTTTTTTTTTGATGAAATGTACCCCTTAATTACTGTCAAAATAAGTGGCCTTACTTGATTTTCTTTCCCCTTGCTCGGGATCTTTCCAACATCACTGGATACTTCACCACAGAAGTAGGATGACGGGAGGGAGGTAGTAAAGGAAGGGGAGGGAGGTAGTAAAGGACGGGGAGGGAGGTAGTAAAGGACGGGGAGGAAGGTGGTAAAGGGAGGTGAGGGAGGTAGTAAAGGGAGGGAGGGGTTCCGGATTCTGAGGGGAAACAAATCAGAAATCAAGGTCCCTCGCTCCAGTCTGCAGTTGAACCGGCTGCATTTCCTTTACACCTGTTCATAATTCCCACCCCCAAAGTGGGAGTTGGGCTGGGGATCGGACAGTCCCACGGGTCTGGGGATCCCCCGCAGAAATATACTAAATCAAGTTCCCACCCACCCATCCTAAATCCAAGCATTTCAAAGTGTACCTTAGGCTGTTAGGTTTGAAGTCCAAACTAAACGTGGGGTGAAATGCCAGCATGTTCCCCGTCCCCGAGAATAATCATGGCATATTAAGCTGTCAATAATTGATTGTAAGCCGCACAGTTCTCAAAAAAAGAACATAACAACGTTTAACAAAATGTGAGGCTGTGATGTATTTCTTGTCGTTGCCACACAAATCTGATAAAATGACGAATTTGAATATCTGCCCTAGACCGAGATTTGTGAATGCTTTCTTCCAAGTTTTTGAACCGTTTAAAATTTTCATATTTGACGACGAGACTTTAATTTGAAATAAATAACAAGTCATATGCCTATTTACAGGTTATCTACCTACTGTGGTGTAGCGGTAATCATACCTGTCTACAGACCACGAGGCCCCGGGTTCAATCCTGGGGTGGGTAGACACGCCAGTGCACCACAACTGGTTATCAAAGGCCGTGGACATTGACTTGGTTGTCGATGTTATGTCTGTCCGTACGTCGTACCTGTGTTCTCGTCCGGGTCGTATTAAGCGTTTCGTGATAGCATTTGTACTATCATAACCGAATACGCAGGCGACGACCCCGTCATTGTAATTGTGTGTTCAACTCTCTCTCTCTCTATTTACAGGCAGCCTCGTCAGATTACCTAATAAGGGAGTGACGTTAATCAAACATAAAAAGTAAACTTTCGCGTTAGAAGCATTGGGTTTGGTTCTCTTATACTGTTATATGACATGTATGATGCTGAACGCTTATCTAATTGTCTAAATCATTTGTGTCAACAGTAAGTGAATTTTTCTGGCTAATGTCCATTTCAGGAAAGTACGCAGGTGCTTGCAGGAGTGCTTAAGCTAATTGTACAGCTGGAACAAAGGTTTTGATTTTGATGTTGACATACCGAGGTCAAAGCACCGCCGATAGGGGGAGTTACCCCCGAACCTGGGGTCTTAGGGGTCGTGTATATTAGGGCCCGTATAAATAAGAATAAGAAAAGGAATGTGCTTTCAAAAGCGGGGACCCACAATTGGCGCTTGAAAAAAAGCGAACAAGGTGTCAACTTGGAACAGAAATAAGTGATGACCTTTTTTCTTTTTTTTTGCTTGGTAGAATTTTCCGACATGGGTGCCGAAATCTTCAGTTTTCATCACAACAAGAAAACGCATGAATTTTCTTATATTCAGCTATTGTTCTGCAATTTGTATATCATACCAAGGAAGCTCTTTGATCATACCATCTATCACAACTTAGCAGGGGAACATATATGATTTTTGGACAGATTTGTATCAATTTTGAGCAACCCTCTCATACATAACAACATTTGCATTCACTTAAAATTCTTCACACTTTGAAACATCAGTCATGACAGTGCGCGGAGTAATTTAAAGACTCTGTTCATCTCTTTACGGTGAATATAAAATGTTCATATACTTTTCTGTCGTGGCCCTCAGAACGACAGGACTTGTATTGTAAACTTCATGCTCAAAATCCGCCATCTTTTAATTGAGAATTATTTTGTAAATTTAATTGATTGAAGAGAATATGGACTTCAAATTAAGTGCTATTTATTGAAAATTGTAGTTTAATGGTTACTTTGCTAAAATCAATTTCAGCAATGCTAATTCAAAAATTTATGGCGTTTTTTTTATTCGCCAAAATCATGTAAATTGGCAACGTTGAGAGAATGCAGACGAAAATTTCCGGTGGAAATCCGATCATAGCCAGGTCCAAAACGTGATATAAAGAATGGTATTATCTAGATATTTTTAGTGTTTCCAGGTTTCGTCAGAAACCATAACAAAAGTTATTTATTACACCAAAATATTTTTTGAAGAGTCACGAAGAGATCATGAAGGAGAATGTTTTTATTTGAAATTTGAAATGAACGAGGCTAGTCCAACCGGAAACTTTAACAGCTAACTTAAGAAATTGTCAGCGTGGGTATGACATCACAACTAGTCTGATTTGTACAGAAATGATACCAAACTTTAAACTTGAATATCTCCTTACGGAATAAGATTTTTGAACGCTTTCTTCATCATTTTGTTTCTTTTAAAGTCCTATTTCATATAAGATGGACTTGCTTGACCACTGAACTAATCCTTTAAGGTAAACAGGTAAAGGTAATGAAAACTTATATGAACATTCAATGGTGCTTTGCAAACTTACAGGTTAAGTTGGCAAAAATCCTTCTGGACATGAACGCCGGACAACCAAGCGTAACAAGTATGAGGGGAAAAAAAAGTTAACAAGTTTAGTAGGCTAAGTTTAGCTTTGAAACAGTTTCGACTTAATGAATGTATATCTGGTGGTCTGGCGATAAAGCATTTCAATCTTGTAGTGATTGATCAGTTAGCGAAAGAAGGAGTATTTACATTCGCTTTAGCATAGTGAACGTGGAAATTCAGATATCATTATTATTTCTTGTGTTGATTATTACGTTTGGGATTAGGTTATCATTATCAATGGCAATAATTATTATTGATTTTACATAGCATATGGAAGCGGTTGTTCTTTCTTTTTGTTTTCAGCAGGGGACAATCTAATTGATGACGTCTTTATTTATTTATTATCTATTCTATCTTATGATAAATTAATCAATACCTATGTCACCTTTTTTCCGTATCTTTCTTTGCTTTTCGTTTTTAAGGAAACCGAGAGCCGGTTTCAGATTGGGGAGGACAGACTTACAGAGAAAAAGGATTTCCCGGTTGCATGCATGCTTTATTTTGATGACAAAATGTGAAATTATTAACATAAAATTGAAATTTTGTTTGATTTTGCCAAAAGTTCCTGAAAAATTCTCAAAATTGACAGCTGCTTCCCTGGAAAGTAAAGAGTTTTCCTGAAAATTGAAGAAAAATTCCCGGAGAAATTGAAGAAGATTTTTCGAACATGCAGGAAATTTCTCGGAAAATGAAGGAAATTTCCCGAAAATTGACGGAGATTTCCATAAAATTTCGCAGAAATTTAAGAAAAAAATCTGAAAATTAAGAACATTTACTGTAAATTCAAGGAGATTTTTTCCCCACATAGCTCCGTGGGCAAAAAGATAACGGCCAATTTTAAAATTGTATTGGTTTGAAAATTCATTATGGCTCCCATGTGCGCATGCACGTTACCTCCAGTATCCAAAGGTTTTTGGTTTTATGTTGTAGATTGTGGCCCTCGAACATTTTGTGATAAAAGCCTGAAGATTTGTATTAAAAAAGTGCAGATTTTTGGGTCAATATTGAAGATTTTCAGGCCAAAATGTACGATGTTTGGTCGAAAGTGGGAGGATTTTTGGTGCAAACTGTAAAAGGTTTCGTCCAAAATTAACGATAACTCAATCGATACGACTGCAAAAAATGCAACACATGGTTCGTTTGATATTTCAGTTAATTATATTTATGGCCTTCGACAGATTTTTTGGAGGTGAGGGGGAGGCTAAGCCCCCAATAGCCCCCTAAAACACGTCACTGCTTTCTTTATTACTATCCGTAAAAAACAATTAAATGTCACGACATCCTTTTTTAAAGGGTGCTTTTGTAACAATTGAAGCAGCTTTACGGTATACTTTTAAGTGCGGGTAAACTCGGCTATCGGCCCCTGACTCGCATATACAGTATATAACAGAAAAGAAGTTATATACAAGGACAATTGACAGATTTATAGCTGCTTAGGGAACGCAATTGATATAACAGTGATTGATGTAAAACAATACAAAGATGGCATTTTAACGGGCTTTCAGGACATAACTATAGATGACAGATAGTGGAATATATACGTATTCAAAATATTGTTGAACTTCAGCGTGTTTGGGTGCATTATAGGCCTGCTGTGGTTTAAAATCTTTTGAATAGAAATTAGCAGACAAGAAGATAGTATTCATCATTTACGTAATTCATATTGCAAATAAGTAGAATGTATCCATGAATAAGATTCCTAGTCTATCTGTAAAGCCAATATTGTTATACCTTCTTAGGAATATTATTTTCAGTCAGACTGCAGAACCGAATATAATTGTCCAATGCCATCCAAACTGCCAAAGTCAGCCAGCAAAACCAATATTTGCTTTGAGGTAATGCATCATATTTGAAATGAAAAATCTCCGTAAAACATTTTATGGAAAATTGTACGGACGGCAATTGTAGAATATATGAATCATGCATTAGCTGTTCACGATGGCAGGCAGGCAGGTGTGTAGGGGAGGGTGGGTGTAAACTAGACGATTTACTGACGACCATAAAGAGGGAAACGTAACTTAACTGTATAAATATTGTTCCAATGCGCTGCATATCATGGTATATGGATAGACATGATTCTATTCAGAGGCGTAGAAAGCAAAGGGGAGGGGGGGGGGGGGGACTTCCAGAGGGAATCGATAGAGACCTTTTCAGTTTAGCAAACAGATCCGCGCATAAATGCGGAGGTATAGGCTACACTTCATGGATATATTCTTTAGTAACTACCATAGATTACCTAGACGCAGATAACCGTGGCGAGGAGGAGGGGAAGGAGGGGGGGGGGGGTGCGTACAGGGGATTGACAAAGCTTGCTAGTTTCCTGCAATTGGGACAATAATTAAGAAGGCATTTCATTTTTAAAGGTGTACTTTTGTAATATTGTTTTTAAGAGTGTGCGCGCATTCTACCAGTTCAACTGCACCTTTGACAGCAATTGAGAGGCACTTTTCATTTTCAAAAGGGACACTTTGGTCATATCATTATTTTGAAAAGTGTGTGTGTGGAGAGAGGAAGGGGGAGGGGGGAGGGGGTAGGTTCCCCCGGTTCCTACACCTACGTTTTTGACCATGCAAATCCCCTCCATAAATCCCGTCACTGATAAATGGTTTAGTGAGCAGCCTCACTTGTTACATATTTTACAATGAATCAGTGGGTTTTTCAACATTTTCAAGTACACCAAAAGGATCATAATAGTAAAGCAGTTAATGGCTAAACTCAAACATGTAGAAATGATCATTTCATATCGCCAAATACAAACAAATCCACTCGAATCAACAGTTTTATAGGCAAAATGTCAAGAAAATGTTACAAAAGACAAAAACCTTTATAAAGGGCTATTACACAATGCATGAATGGGAGATACAATTACTCTAGCTCATCAAGCTCATCCGAAGTGTAATCACAGATACTCTTCTAGCTCATCCGAAGTATTATCACAAAACTCTAAGTTCATCCGAAGTATAATCACAAATACTCTAGCTCATCCGAAGAATAACCACAAATACTCTTGTAGGGTGAATTCTAGCTCATCTGAAATGTCCAAAGTATAACAAATAAATTTGACGGTAAATTTTGGAAAGGCGTATTTTTCATATGAAAAATTATGATAGTAATTTGTTTTATGGATTGAATGCTAAGAGTTTTCTTCCAAGAAATCAATAATGGACAATGTATTGATTTTAAAAATATGAATTATGCGGAACAAACAAATAAAAGAAACTTGGTACAGCTAGTGATTGATTGTTTTTAGTATAGTGAAAGCAGCAGTAGACGCACCTTTGGAATACACCTTTTTAAATCTAAATCGGCAATTTGTGGAAAACTAATTAATGTCACATGCATGGCCGAAATTCATGTGTCTATAAAGGACCAATGATTCACCAATCATATACTGGGGGAATCTTATCGACCAATCAATTACTGAAATGTTCTTGGCCGTCTGTTAACTTCACGCAGGGAACGCGCGCGCATTGTTTATAACTCTCCCTCCAGTCACTGTAGCTGATTGGTTGACATAATTTCCCCAGCAGTTGATTGGTCGAGTTACTGAAGAAATCACGTTCGATCCAGTTTAAAAGGTCTATGGACCGAACCATGGCGATAGCTGACGAAGACTATTAACCAAGATTACTGGTTTTAAGACAATGACATCGTGATGATCTTTTCTTCAATTTTTTGAAAATTTCTTTCATTTTGGGGACATTTTTCTTCAATTTGGGGAAATTTCCTTCATTTTGGGCAATTTTTTTTCATTTTCAATTAATTTTCTTCAATTTTCGTTAATCTCCTTCAATTTTCAATGTCCTAAAATTTTGATTAATTTTCTTAACTCTCCTGCAGTTTCATTAAATTTGGGGAAATTTCCATCATTTTGGGGCTACTTTTCTCTAATTTTTGGACAATTTCCTTTATTTGGAGCAATTTTACGTTTATTTTCCTCAATTTTTGGCAAATTTTCTTCAATGTTTGGGACATTTCCTTCATTTTTAGGCAAATTTCGTACGACTTTCGATTAAATTTCATTCATTTGGGAAAAATTTGTCTTCGATTTTCAGTTAGTTTTCTTCAATTTTTTGGAAATTTTCTTTAATGTTTGGAATACCTCTTTCAATTTTTTGGAAATTTCTTTCATTCTCGTGTCATTTTCTACAATTTTCGGAAAATTTCTTCGATTTTCGGTAATTTGTATCAATTATCAGGAAATGTTGCGAAATTTTACAAAACTTTTCAATGATTTTACCCAAATTACCTTCAATTTTTTGTTAATAAATTCTTAATCGAAAGAAACCTTTTCAGGGAGGACCTTTTCTCTGCTCCCCGTTAGACCATGTACCTTGTCCCAATATGTTCCATTAATTATGTCAAAACTCTTCATAAAACACGTAACAACATCATCCCTGGTTTGGTTTGACATGGCCCACCGACATTTTATACTGGCTCCGCCCCTAGATAAAAGCACCATTCACTGCCCACATGGTTCCCTTTGAATATTGATCGTCTTGAAAGTGAAGAGAATTCTTATTTTATCAGCAATTTTGAGGGGCACACGGAAAAGTAGGGACGCAATTTTCTAGATACTATTAAACTATTAAGTAAAGCTCTTTGACTCGAGTAGGTAGCTAAAAAATCTCTTACATCAATATGTATACCCAGTAGTTATCTAAGACTCATAAACAATAACATTTTATCACTTTAGCAGTAAAAACGTGTTAATGAATATTTGATAAATTCTTTTAAAAAACGCCCTCACTAATGGGTCTAGTTGACCTTGAAGATGGTGCCATCCTATTCCCTAGAAGATACTTCTACTACTCACAAAAACCTGCATCAACATTTCTGGGCATTTGAAGTGAAATTTTTCCAAGTTTCTAACATGATGCCCGTCCTCTTAAATCCGTGCATATTAAATGCTGCCATAAGTCTACAAGAGTCTTTTCTAAAACCGGTTGTGATAAAATTTCCTGAATGTTTAAGTCTGATTTTTGCTCGGAACGCAAGAATACCTGCGTACGCATCGTCAATAGGTATAAACTTAGTGGTTAATGCTTTTTCGTACATTTTTTTAATTGACGCTTTCGCCATGATATATCCTCCACCCGAAAAATAAGGCACGAAATATTTAAATGGGTACTGATCGCGCCGACATTGATACTTTGAGGGCGTCCTTACAACGGGGCTAGAGGTCATCATATGACCTAGAAATAACTCTCGTGATTCTTGTTTGGACATGTTGAATAAAAACGATGTGAGAAAACCAAAATTGACCAGCATGTCGTCATCGCCTTTATAAATAAATTCGGCATCTGGACAAAACTTCGAGGTCCAGCGAAGTCCGAGGATAACTTTCATGGTCAAATTATGAAAAGATTCGCGAAACTGCGCTTGCACTAGATCACCGTTATTTTCAAACTCCTCCTTGATTAATTTGCGAATTTCTTCCGTTTCTTTCACTGGCCTCCCCATGACAAATAACGTTTTGACTCTAAGGGGATTCTGATAGCTTGGATTGGACCAAGTTTGACGTATTGCGTCTCTGAGATTACGGTTGTTCGGATGAGTACTAACAAGAGCGAGTAAGGAAATACTGTTATCCCCATCGTCACCGCGACATAATTCCTCCGGATTGTGGATAAGGTTCATCACATTGTCTAAAAATGGCCTGTTATTCACCCCACTAGTCCATTCTTCAATTTCTGTCACATTCGGCACAGGGTTCGGGCAGTGATCGGTTTTGTGCATGGTGTAGTTAGCCCATACGCTACGAAGCTTATTTGGCGTGTTAAAATCCCCTAAGGTAAGAGCATCCTTTAAATCACAATAAACGGCTTCCGCTCCCATCTTCCGAAATTCGTCATTATACATAGGATTTTTATTCATCTGGGAAGTAACAATTCCAAGCATGACGTCACTAAGAGGAAACGTTTCACTTTATTTAGAAATGACTCGGCTTTTGGCAGGGCCTCTTTCATAAACAAAGGAGATAAAATAAACCCCGCCCCTGCGATGCAATAATTCGGGTATACCTCCTCAGGAAATGCACTTTCTGGGACAAAGTCCCATTGACTCTTGGATCGCTCAGGCTGAGCCTTTTTCTTCACCCTTCCGAGAATGAAATTTTTCATGAAACCAATGTCACGATTCTCTTGCTTTTTCATGCGAGTTACGATGTTTTTCACGTGAACAAACATCTCATCGCTAGCAAACAACACAAACTTAACCTTTGAACAGTACTGCAAAATCCAACGAAACTGTGACAGCAAAGCCCTCGAGGATGAGCGAAATGTTTGAGCAGAATCTGCTTTGCGGGTATGAATGAGGTCATTGTGCCGGTAACTCTCCGCCCACATACTCTGTGTGACATCCCTTGATGGATTCATGCCAGGCGTGAAGAACACCACCCTGACCCTACGATCCAGAACATTTTCTAAATCCTTTCCCCATGTCTCCCTGATGGCACTTCGCTGCCCGCCATTACGAGGAAACGAATGTACCACAATATAAAGCAGTGTCGTTGCTCCTTCTTCTGGGCAGGCATCTGGGGGGTTTATAAGAAACTCTTCCGTCGTACTCTGATTGAAGGCCTCTCGAACTTTCGCATCCACATTTTTAAAGTCTGCTGTTTTCTTTTTATCTTTCCAAACCACGGCTTGTTCTTGGGGATCAATTTTTGCCCCTCTTTTTAAAATCTTCTTTTCATGGTCGGTTAAGTTTTTAAAATTATCAGAATTCTCTTCATCTTTTACGGCATCTTTCTTAATCCGGATGCTGTTTTGTTTAATGTCACTCCCGGTTTCAAATCGTTCAATTTCTTCACGTAGAAGCCTCTGTGGTATTTTTGCAAGACCGTAGTCATGGAGATCATTATATGGGATATCTGCAGGCCACTGCTCCTTTAAATACACCAAGACGAGGAGCACACGCGCGGCTGCGAACAGAGAACAGAAGAATATAAAACCACGCCAAATGTTAAGATCCGCCATTTTGAAAGAACGTATGCTTCTTTTAGAAACAATTTATCTAAAATTTGAAGTATTGCACGAGAAATAACGAAGAAAACTGTTCAAGATAACACTTTTTGCATCCACAAGAACTTCCTCTGTCTGTCGATCTACCTGTCTATATATCTGCTGCTGTTGATCTGATTTCGTCTCTAAATTCTTCCATTTCGTTCATCTTCAATTCTGGAAATTTTCGGCATCTCCATTTTCAGTTCTGTATCTTTCATCTTGGTAAATCAAACAGCAAGAAAATCTGTAAATAAGAAAAGGAATTCTGTCAGCCTTGTGAAGCACAAGTTATCTGTCTAAAGTTTATCGGATAAGGTGGAGATAACCTCCGACCAATGATGTACGAACACGCCATCCTAATTGCTCTGACCAAGGAGCTAGCTCCTTGATCTGAGCCAGGCTCTAACCGTCTGAATGGCTCTGATTGAGCAGCGCTGGATATTGGAATATGCCAAATATGCAGAAAATATTGAAAAGCGAAAATAAAAAAATGATGAAAACATGCATGTTTATTAACAAAACACCCACGTTATGATAAGTTGATATTCATCAACACTCAACAAATCAAACTTTGCAAGTGTAGGAAATTCGTAGAAAACGATTTCGTCCATGCATACAACGAGCGACTTGCAATGTAAAGACCAGATAACGTGTCAACGTGTAGATAAAAAATACAATACCATCCAACGTTTTTAATTGGTCGAAATATTTAAACAGTCACGAGCAAGCTAATCAATTACCGCCGTGGTAGTGACGTCAATAGTATATATTGGATTCATTGGTGAAGGATCAAGCAATTTGTTGAGACGAGATTCCCTAATGTATTTTCTTTTATATCTAGGATGTGTATTCGGCTATGGCTTCAATCATCTATAATCAACTTCTACTATCTATAATATTAGTAACTGATTTTAGATTAAGGGTAACAACAACATCAATCTAGCCACGACTCAAAATAAAAACCATTATATTATCTGGTCTCAACATATATGACCAAATTAGACACGCCACTAAACTTCATACTGTACCGACATCTTAACATGCATATTAAGTTCAGGTACTACATCACTCATGCTCTGATCTTAACGTATTGTATGGAGTGTAGATTCGTATAGGCAAACTTACGAAAATATCGATTGGGGGTGAGTATTAAAAGCAGAAATCGACGATATGCCGCCGACGTTAAGGTGATATGCATTTTTTTGGATGGAGGTCCTGGAGACGGCATGCACGTATAGAGGCGTAGGAACCTGGGTCATGGTAAAGAACCCCACAAGCGGAGAAATCGCACTGGTACATTGAGTTTTTATCAAATATTGCTGCTAATCGGGATATTTTATTCACTTTCGGAAAATTTTATTCATCCATTTTCTGGAAATGTTACCAGTAATTTTTCGAATTTCCAATTGTTTTATGACCCCTCATTCACAATAGTTTTTGTGGTGACAAATCTACCCCCACCCCCCACCCCCATCCGCCTCATCCAATGTATAATATCTTCCTAAGCCGCTGACGTATAGTAATGCATTAAATCTCCTCCGAGGATCTTGTCACTTTCCTGGTCCTTCTAAGGCGAATTTTGAAAGGAACGGAACCTCCCTGAATATAAGAAAAATAAGGGCTCTGAAACACCCTGAGATAACTACAGGCAGGTCAATTAGTCAATTGAATATTTTGATTAGTCAAAATGAAATGATCCGACAAACTTAGTGTCTTAAATTGATACTGATAAATATTATTTTCTGCCTCCTAGATTTTAAATGAAAAATGTTTCTTGGTGAAAACAAATTTAACCAGATACCGCAAACGATACAAATCCCCTTGCCGTTAAAAACATACTTTCCAATATTCACCCTCTATCACACATGCCACCCCATCCTGCATCCCTCCCTACAAGAAATCATATATGAAATCCAGATGCCATTCCACCACATGCTATCACACCTGCAATCAAGATGACATCCCACCATGTACCTTGCCAGGCTTGCCTCCCTGTCCCATATACCACGCCACCCTGACTCACATGCCATTCCTCCATGTACCACATGCCATCCCACCATGTCCCACATGCTATGATACTATTCCTCCCTGTACCACGTGCTACCCCACCCTGTCCCACAGGCCAATCCAACCTATCCCACATGCTCTCCTACCCTGTCCCATATGCCATCCTACCTTAAATCCAGGTGACAATCCTTGCCATGACATCTTGTCCCACATTCTATAACACCCTGTCCCACATTTCATCCCATCCTGTTCCCATGCCATTCCACCATCATCTCAATTCCTACATTCACCAATCATTATGCCATATTCCACCCAAAATTCGTTCCTCTTATTGCAGCCCATTCACCTACTACCAGCCCCCTTCACCTGCCATCTACAATCATCCATTTACTTACCCTCCTCCATTCCCTAAACAGCCAACATGCCCTATTCACCTACCATCCCCATTCATCTACCATCCTCCATTCACCTACTACTCCAACCCACCTTTTGGACAGTTGGACAAACGAATGGACGGACGAACGCACGGATGGACGAACGAACACACGGACGGACAAACTGACGAACGGATGGAAGGACGAACGGACGGACGAACGGATAATAAACGGTCTAAAAAATACACTTTGTATATTTTCATGAATTCTACATAAGCAGATCATGCTGTTCTCTTCAAGCAGGGAGACTGATCAGTTAAATAACCTGATAACTCATCATCCCATACAACGCGTTTAAAAAAATATATAAAAAATTACACTATTTCATTATACTTTGATGTATTCAAAACTTTGTACTTTTTTAATAAAACAGTTAAATTTTAATAGATTTTCATCGATTTGTTCAGGTGGTAATTTATTTTTCTTCAGTTCTGTATATTGTTTTACTGCTCAGCCACTATCGAACTTTGTTTTGAGCCACAAAAATCTCACGAAATATGTTAATAGAGAATTCGTTTTACCGAAGGGGAGCTGCCGGAAAATGGATGATCCATTATTATTCAGACATGTGACACCAACGTCATCGACAGTCGGTTTAAATACGGCACAGTCTAACCTCGAGCTCTGAAATGAGATTAAACATTCCCCACTGCAGGATACCTGATGAGTTCATATAGCAGGATTCACCAGCTCTTCTCCAAGAAAGAATTGATTCTCAAACAGGGGTCTAACCGCCCCGACATTGGTCTGAACACTCGATCAATATTGGTCCATATCGCTAGCTTCGATTCCTGGTCTAACGTTCCCTGTAGGGTACCACTGCTTGCTTGACAACGCTTGACCGAGTTTTGTATGTATGTATGTATGTATGTGTGTATGTGTGTCTGTGTGTGTATGTATGTAAGCATGTATGTATGTAAGCATGTATGTATGTATGTATGCATGTATGTATATTTATTCATTTATTTTTATATACATATACATATATATATATATATATATATATATATATATATATATATATATATATGTATATATAGGCTGTGACATCACAACTAGTCTGATTTCAGTGTTTCCACAGAAATGATACCAAACTTTAAACTTAAATATCTCCTTACTGCCTTAATGGAATGAGATTTTTAAATGCTTTCTTCACCATTGTTTCTTTTAAAGTCCTCTTTCATATAAGATGAACATGCTTGAACACTGAACTAATCCTTTAAGAAAAATATCACAAAATCAAGAAAATTTCCTGAAAATTGTTGAAAGTTTTGAAATATTGAAGAAAAATATCACGAAAATGAAGGAAATTGAATGAAAATGGAAAAAATTTCACGAAAATGAAGATTTCTTAAATTTTTCTGGATTTTTCTGGAAATCCTGAAGAAAATAAATTTGTGACAAAAATGGGATCAAAAACAATTGTCAAGAGAAACTTAGGCCGAGAAGCCCCTAAATTTGAAGAATGGTTTTTAGCAGAAAAGGGCTTTTAAAATGAAGGAAATTTTCCAAAGTATGAAGAAACCCCAGATATTACCAAATATTGAAGAAAATATTAATAAAAATGCAGGATCGACGCCGCAGGAAGCTAGTAGCATTTTTTGGCGTGATTTTGGTAGCAGAAAATTGCTCAAAATCGTGTCAATTTGAACAGTTAGTTTTAAAAGCAATATTATGTTAGAACAAAATGTTCAAATGCAGAATCCCATTGACTTCAATGTGTCTTTAGTTGGGGTCTAAGAATACTTTTCATGTGTCCGATGTAAGAATAAAGCTTTGAGAAAAAAATAATTACAACGTTGAGAATTAAACGTATTTAAGAGTATATTTTCATAATGTTTGCGCCCCTGTGAGCATTCGGCGGCCTCTCGGAAAGCTTCTACCAGCTGTACTCAATAAAATTGTTTGCCCCTCATGGCAGGAGCAGGTATTAGATATTGCCGACGAGCTATCGCCATGCATCGGTTTCTGTCCGAGCGCGATATCCAGGGGCCCGCTCGAGTGCCAATGATGGGAAATCTGGCGGAAAATTTGGTCTTTTCTGTGGAAAATTGATGCACTTTTGGACTACACAAATGGAATATTACTTGACGTTTAATCTAATAGTATAGGAAGAAGTTACTGATCAACACATATATTTTCACAGGACCTAAAATTTGTTTTCTCAGGACGATTTTGGCGCCCCTCAGAAAGCTTCGGCTGTTGCCCCCTGCCACCACGCCACTGCTATTCTTGAGATGCCGTCCTTACAAGCTCTCTTCAGCAAAATCATATAGCTCCGCCCAGTATGATATTAATGATATTCATTGTTTTTAAACCGTGAACATGTGCACACTAAGCTAGCATCATAACTATACTTAATTTGAAACAAAACAGACATTTATTTGTTAAAATATGAGCATTTCAGATTTTTAACATTAAGCCCTACTCATTAATATGCATACTAAAAACAATCGGACACATCTACAGACTATGGGCTATCTGTGTACCACATATCACATGAATCCAGTGTATCGAATATATCGTGCTTATAAGCTTGCTGGCACAGACACATACATATACCATACATACACCACATACATACATACACACACACACACATACACACACACACGCCAGCATGACTGCATAGGTTCCTAAGTTATGGTATTAGCATCGAAACCGAAACCGAAAAAGAAAAAAAATACTTACGTTGTAAAGTCAGACATGACACACGGAAGTAAACTGAGCGGCTAACATGGTATATATTCACATTTTAGGCCTTACACTTACAGAAAGAAAAAAATTAATTACTTCTTGCCGACGTCCAAACAAAATAGCAATTTGCACCGTGCACTATTGTTAATTAGTCCAAGAACTCATCGAAATAAACGGTGCGAAACGTGTACCCTCTTAAGCTAGCAAAAAGTGCAGAAACTATTGCCTATATAGTGTTTAATCTGAAGACCGTACAACAGGTTGCTTGCAATTAGTCTTTGTATGTTTTGTTATGAACTGAAACGTGTCCTGATGGGAAACGAGTCCCTGACTGCAGCCATTTTTCTAGTTTCAAACTTATCCAACCGTGAAGGCCTCAGCTCAGTTGTAAACTCCAAAGAATGTGGACGCTCTTTGTAAACTCCACGTCAATCATTGACTGTATTTTCTACACGTTTGATAGGTGTCACTTTGACCTGTTGTATGTACACAAAGGACTATTTATGGAAAGAGTTCCACCCTAAAACACGTGTAATAATATTACTAATATGCAAGTTAATGAAAAGGATTATGTTTAAATGTACACCACAGGGCGTAGCTAGGGTACTCTCGTTGATGGGGAAAGGTGGGGGGAGGGGTCGAAATTCCCGACAAATTGTAAGCATTTTAGCTGGCGCCAGCGGCTTCACCGGCTTTGGGTATGGGTCCAGGGTGCGAAGCTCGGTGGGGTCGTGGGGGAGAACCCCCGTAAGCTCTGCGATTTTAGGTATTTGGAGGGGTAAATTTCGATCAGAATAAGCATAGAGTGTTCGTTATCTTTGTAGAAAAAACTATACCCGTCTTTCATTCAAGGGATCATTGACGTTCAAGTGAATATATCATCAGCGTAGGAAGATAATTGACATTTGGGGATTTATCATTTGTCCAACTTGTAAAGGGAGGGGAGGGGTGGGGTCGTAAAAGTATAAGAAATTTGGCAACAGTTCCCGAAATGAAGGAAAATGAAGGAAAATTCCGAAATTTAAAGCCTACTTCACGAAAATGAAGGAAATTTTACGATAATTGAAGGGTATTTTCCGAAAATTAAAGATTTCCGACTCCAACTCTAAAAAATTATTCATTAAGACCTTCATTGTATTGGGGGAAAAATGTTACTTGCCTCCCCCTCCCCTCTAATAAAAATATATAACTATTGTCCCCGGTTCCTACGCCACTACACCTCACCTCACCTCACCTAGTCTCTTCAGGCCTCCTGGCCCATAAGGTTGCAGTGCACTCTCTCCACTAGACTCTGTTATTTGCAACTTATTCGTATCTTATCAGCTTGTTTTCATAGCAGGGATATGCCTTTACCAGATTACTGAGCTACGAAATAAGTCACAGATGCGAGTATCTCTTTAATCTAACGCTGAAATCAATTTAGACTTTTAATAGTCGTACATGGCCCTCTGTAATTTGACGTCATCTTTTCTCACTTTTGGTACGGCGACTATTGACCTCTTTCGTCTTTAAATTATATATACTGGGTATCAGTGTTACGTAAAATGTAAATGATTTTCGGCAATCTTCGGGAAACTTTTTTCCATTTTCGGGAAGTATCTTTCATTTATGTTGCACTTGTTTTTTCCTCTCTTTTTCATTTCTGTTCTCTTTTTCAATCAGTTACCATAAAACATACGGTACATAAATATAGATATAAATGATAATACTACTGCTGCTACTACTACTACTGCTGCTGCTGCTGCTGCTGCTGCTGCTGCTGCTGCTGCTGCTGCTGCTGATGATGATGCTGATGATGATGCTGATGCTGATGATGATGATAATGATGATGATAATGATGATGCTGATGACGATGATGATGATGATGGTGGTGATGATAATGATAAAAATAATAATAATAATAATAATAATAATAATAATAATAATAATAATAATAATAATAATAATAATAATAATAATAATAATAATAATAATAATAATAATAATAATAATAATAATAATAATAATAATAATAATAATAATAATAATAACAATAATGATAATAAAAATAATAATAATAATAATAATAATAATAATAATAATAATAATAATAATAATAATAATAATAATAATAATAATAATAATAATAATAATAATAATAATAATAATAATAATAATAATAATAATAATAATAATAATAATAATAATAATAATAATAATAATAATAATAATAATAATAATAATAATAATAATAATAATAATAATAATAATAATAATAATAATAATAATGATAATAATAATAATAATAATAATAATAATAATAATAATAATAATAATAATAATAATAATAATAATAATAATAATAATAATAGTAATAATGATAATAATAATGATAATAATAATAATAATAATAATAATAATAATAATAATAATAATAATAATAATAATAATAATAATAATAATAATAATAATAATAATAATAATAATAATAATAATAATAATAATAATAATAATAATAATAATAATAATAATAATAATATAATATACGTCATTTTGTGATATGATAAACAAAAAAACAAATAAGTCATATAAAATAAGGAAACACATTTGCAAATTCTACAAATTCTTACAGATCAAATCAAACCAAGGCAACCATTAATTTTTCTTAAAAATAACCTTTCGTAATCTGTTAGATATTTGTACATTCCAGCACTTTTTAATTTAAAAAAAAAAATGTTATACATAATAAAATTATGAACTTATCTCCATCGATACCAAGAAAAATTAAATCTGTAGACATCAATATGGAACAAATGCTGTTATTGCTTCAATAATTTGACCAAATTCGCCAATACTTTTACAAGCCGACAACAAGTTTTCCTTGATATTTTCAATTTTTTGTTAATTATTTCACAATTTTACCTCCTAACCTATAAAATACTGCAGGATCATTGTTACGTAAAATGTAAACAAGTTCCACATACAAAATCGGCTCATAAGCGTAGGAACGTTTTTTTCTTGGGGAGCTGGAAACTTGAAATTTAAATTGTAGCTACTAATCCGCCCCTCCCCCACCCCTTAAACATTGTTTTGCTCCCGTATTATATTTTTGGAGGAATTCTTTATTTTTGAGCAATTATATTACAATTTTCGGGCAATTTTGTTCGACTTTCATGCTATTTCGGGTAATTTTCTTCATTATTTGGGCACTTTTCTTCGATTTTAGGTGTAATTTCCTCAATTTTCGATGTTTTTTTCGATTTGGGGAAACCTTCCTCGATTTTGAGAATTTTTCTTCAATTTCAGGCAAAGTTTTCAATTTTCGCCAATTTTCTGGATATTGTCTTTCTTTTTGGGAAAGTATCTTTCATTTTCAGGAAATGTTGCTGTTGTTCTAATACTTTTACCACAAGTTTCCTTAATTTTTTTTTTCAATTTTATGTTAATAATTTCCCAATTTTACCTCTTAACCGGGAAGGTAAACTTTCCCCCTCACTCCCTGTACGCCATGGTTACTGCCTTTTTCCACTTTTGTGGCTCAAGAGACTAAATCTCCCCCTCCTTCCATCCCCTTCCCCCTCCACTTCCCATCTCCACCCGTTTCCTACGCGCTTGTGTAACTTATGCATGATGCAGGATGACGAATCAGTGGTGCTTCAAAATAGAATTTGACTTAAGTGCTTGATCAAAATATTTGGCAGGCAGTGGCGTAGCACGAATTTTTTGGCAAGAAGCAAAACCTCACACTGACTTCCGACTGCAAGGCTAAAGATCTTTAAGAAATGTTTAGGAAAAAATCCGATTTGAGGAAAAACTTCGGAAATTTGAGGAAAAGTCGGAAGTTTGCAAAACCTATAAACTATGTTAAACAGGCCTGTAACTAAAAATAAAAATAAATCCTTTTTCCGAAATTCTGTGATCCTTTTTCCCAAGATAGCTGAATTGAACTCTAAATTCATCAGAAATACCAAACATGCCAAAAGGTCCAACCATGGAGGTACTACTTGGTCCAACATCCTGAATCTCTATCAGTCTATTGTGCAAATTAGAATCTGTACACAATATTTCCCCACTTTTTGAAAAATTACGGCCAATTTTCCCATAAATAGCTACACTAGTATAGGCCGCCTTGTATAGTCAATAGAAGAACGAGTTTAGGGTGGAGGGATCAAGATATGTCTATATACCTTAATGTATGCGTGCCTGTAACCAACAAGGGTTCGGGGATAGGGCAGGGTTATAAGGGGATCCCTATATCTTGAGGGAATGTAATAGGAATATTTGTAAGTATTATGTGGTTTTTCTTCATTATCATTTTAACGCCCCTGTTCGAGTCTTTGAAGCTAACCACGTACCCTGACTGACAATAATAGCTCCATCCTGCTCGGTGGGTTCCCCTTGCAAGGGATCACCTACGCTCCCCTTGTGTGAAATCAAACAAACAAATACAAACAATAGCGTATGGAGACCGCCGCATTATTGCCCCATCTTGAAGTGTCAGCACCCCTTCTACATTTGATAACAATCCTGACTATACAGATCCATGGGTGTAGGAACCGGAGCACTGTGTGAACGCCCCCTCCCCACTTTTCCTGAAAAATTCATTACAGAATCCGCCGTTTAAACACTAACTACTCCATCTACATTTTCAGCATTCAGCATTCAGAACAGCATTCTAGCAAAAAGAACTGGATTCAGGCAACGTACGTAACACTAACATGGGAGGAGATTTTACTTAAATAACAAGTAAATATGTGCTGTCTTTTTATACAACGAAACTTGAACAAAATATTTCTTTTTATTGCCGTAAATAACAAAAATATAATCAAATTCATATTTAAGGAAACATTTGTTTATGGGACTGGATATCACGTATTAAACTATTGTCTAATGGTATGATCCTAAGAACACCATTTGCAGACGGTACCATACATCAGTAATGCCAGCGTCAAGCCCACGTTGAGCCTTTAATCACTAATACAACGGAAATGGCAAAACCGCGGACCTAGTTTATATAAAGCTTATGCTGTGTTGTGTAATTATACTACTATTAATATCACTGAGGAAATCCTAGCACTGATTTACCAGTTTGCTATTCGAGTTGAATTTTGGTGTGGTTTGTCATACTTGTAACAGGCAGTTCCAGCAAAAATGTGCATGGAGGTAGGGAGGGGGGGGGGGGGGTCGGTGACATATGGGTTTGGGATTCGGGGGTCCATGATTTGGAATTAAGACTCGGTGGGGAGGGGTCCGTGAATTGGGATTGAGATTCCGGGAAGAGGGAGGGGGTGAGATTTGAGATTGGGAACCGGGTGAGGGGTGCCCGTGATTTGGAATTGGGAATCGGTGTGTCTGTGATTTGGCAGGATTGGGATTTGGGGGGATCCAGGGGTGTTGGTGGGGTCTCTTATAGGATTGGGCTTCAAGGTGGGGGTCCGTGATATGATTCGAGAGGGGGTCAGTTATAAGATTCAGGAGAAGGGGTCCGTGATTTGGCATACGGGGATGAGTCTATGATAGGATTTGAGATTACTAATTTGGTATTCAAAGGGGGGAGGGGGTCCAAGGGGAAGGAACCGTGATATGTTTCGTATCTAACCCACTTTTATTAATAAGTATTTTAAAATGATCATAGCACAGTAAAATTTGAAATTAATTCAAATAATTCTGTAGCTGAAATGCATCTACATTATAATAGGGACAGATTGATATTACGTACACTGGGGGAGCACCTGAGAAAATGCTGTTAAAACCCACCATAGAACCAACCTAAAAATCATAAGCCGCAATTAACAAAGCCACAATTATCTTTAACGCAAAGTATTTTCCTTTACTTCAGTACTTTCCTTTACTACAGTAATTTTTGCTCTATAACTGAACTAAAACACATTATAATATCAATGGATTATCATCTATTTGGATTTAATAAACAACTTACAATCAGATACTGTAAGTGTAACTGAAAGGTGACTGATAGAAGCTATCACACTTTTTGTAACTTAAGTTAATGGACTATGGACATCTAGAGGCAACTAGAGTTTAAAAAATGATCTTAACCATTAAACAGCATATAATTCCATCAAAATTGGTTAAAAATTGACCAATTTACAGCATTTTTGATTATTTCCTGTTATTGCGCATTGACATCATTATTGACATCAATGAGGGACGGATCTTTCGTAAAACCAATGTTTTTTTTTTGTTCCAGTCCACTGCTAATTATGTTTAAAATATAGCATTAGATTGAGGGCAATTTTTTTTCTTGAACTTGGTCATATTCTAAATCATCATTTATCTATAAAATAGGCATTTTAAAATTCACAAGTAGCTGAATTTGAAGCACAGAATTTAAAGAATTACATAAAGATTTTGAGATGTGTTATTCTTACTATATCAGACATTCCACAAAAATGTCAAATTTTGAAACTTTGGTCGGTCTTAACTTGAAAACTAAATAGGCTTTTCACAAATTCTAAAAACTACTGTATTCCGCTCAGATTTTCACGCTCTTTCACATATTTTAAATGTGCTAGATGTCCACATTCCTTAAATTAACCAAGAAAATGTCCCTTGATCCCTACAGAAACCTCTCTATCATACAAAAGATGATTGAAAGAGACTGTAAGAATATAATTTGTTTCAACAATTGCAAAATATAATAATTTGTGGAAAGACAATAAGCTAGCCTTAAACTAATTCCTTTTCAAACTTTATAATAGTATCCCTGTTGTAATTAACTTATGACAATTAATCAACAATTTTTAACTAATAAAGTGGCACAAGTAATAAGAAATTAGATGTTTTCTGTTTTAAATCTTTAGTAATTAGAAAGGAATGGTTAATATACATGTATTCTGTGATCTCAAATAAAATGACAATGCCCCGTGATGCACCTATAACGACCACAAAGAAAACTTCTCAGGAAAGTTGGATACAATTTCTTTTCAAAGGAGTTGGGGGGAAATGAAAGCAGAAACTAACATAATTATACCTAACTTTTGGTCATGTGTTGTTTTCAATCATTGTTGTAAATTATATTCTGATGTACGCTTTTCATCAACCCAGCTTTCCCTACTTGTTGAAGAATGTGATAACATTTCACTTCAAGGAATAGGGAAAGAAGGAATAACTTCAGCCGGTTTATTCCGAAAACACCATGTTCACTACCAGTCACAGCAAGTGCTTTGAAACGGTCAAGATATTACCTGTAAACAAATAAAGAGCGGAATATAATTTTATCTTTTTATTTGATTGGTGTTTTTGAATTTAAGTGCTTTTACCGCCTTGTGAATTATATGCTGGAGCCGAGACCTTACTACATGTCAGTTAAACTGAGACCGCAAATACCGATTAATCCCAAAACACTATTGTAAATGTATAACAGTTGTATGTTGTATTGATTTCTCTCTTATTTACATTTGAAGTGCTCCAACGGACCTTTTGCCCGTAACTGGTACCCTGCTCTTTTCTGGATTTACAATACGATGAAATTAAACAATTACTGGTATGCTATAATTTTTTCGTAAGCACTGGTAATAAATTTCACTCATTTTAACAAAGATCACAGTTGCAGCTTTGTTCATTATACATATACATGCCATATCATATCACACGGATTTCATTAAGCTGCAAATAGGGTAAATCCTGTCATTTGTACTGCAAATGGTCATTGTGGTCAACTTGAAAATTGAAATTCTGCGCCGAAGTAGCTCAGAATGGGGCAAGACTTTTGAGTACAAATCTTATGAAAATTAGCCTGCAATAATGTAAGCTGCATTTGTGATTTTAGGCATTTAGGAAAACAAGTAGGCCCTATGGCATTTTAATTTTATCACTGGTGTAAGTGGGAATTTCAACATTTTGGCAATATTTTGAAACTACTGAAATTGAAATTTACTATTTTTTTCACAAAGTTTTTGTGCCATCGAATTGTCTTGACAAATAAGATATTCCCAAAACTTAAAATTATGCAAAAGATCACACAATTTACAATTTGTGCAGCTGCAAACACTGATTTGGATGGTGCGCAGCTGCGCGGAATTGCGTGACTTTTTGCAAAATTATGAAAGATTTTTAGTTTTGTTCCCTAGGAGAACAGTTTTTGAACATTTTTTTTGCAGGAAATGGATTGTCAAGGGATTTGTCTTCCCATTTCTAAGTTTCATGACCCAGAATGCAAGTCTCTAAATAAAAATAAAAATTCAACACAAATAATGAGGTTTTTCCTATACAATCTAATATAAATGACCCCAAGTGTGGCCTATAGTACATGTGGGCCAAAGTTAGTGTAATCGTATATTTCTCCTTCTCCGACAAAAGATAACAAACTCATCATTTCAGCTGTTAATTAACTAGATTCACTGTTTTTGAAGAGAGGGATGGGCTTCTAACAACATACAGAATAAGGTAAAACATCAGTACGACAGGGAGTGCACTTCTGAAGGTATACCCCCTCCATGGTCTTGAAGGTGGAGTCATTGTTGGATTAAGGGACAAAAAGAGTCCTTCTTTTCTTTTTATAAATGCTTAACATTTCAGGATAGGAAGGCGAAGTACTATTATAAACTTGTCCTTCCTCCGCATGTGTAGTCGTAGTAGAGTAAAGAGCTTGTTCTTTGTTTGTAGGCCTAATTGTACTTATAGTGCGCAAAAACGATGCAACGTGAAGATTAATTTTTAGTGATTTCGACTGCGCCTGTGCGGGCGTAGTGGATACTTTGAATTATGTGTTATGAGTCTGCACATGAGTTGTACGGTGGTACTGGCAGGAGTAGGCCTACTGTATGCTACTATCGTTAGGCTTGGATATTGACAGGGTAAAATTTCGAGTCCGACTCATGAATATATACTTACAACGAAAACAATTAGTCTACTAACGTTAGGCAAATGCCCTTTCTTTGCAAACAAAAATATATTTTGATTTATTACTTAGGCTTAGCTGCATGAATTTCGAACCCAACATCTCATAATATCTAGCCTATAAATGTCCTAACGTTAGACACCTACCCCCAGTCCTGACTTCCAAATTCTTCATTTTGTTAAGTTGTAAGTTAGACCTATCGAGTGTTAACCTAGCACTACAGCCCAAGCTCAGTAACACAACAGACTACAGTACTATAGCTGTATAGGCTACTAACGTACTAAAGACTAAGGCTACTAACGTACTAAAGACTAGCACTAACACTGATGTGGCCTAACGTTAATGGTCCATAGCCTAGTACTATTCTGTTACTGTATCACAGTCAACGACGTTAGGCTAGTTGCTATGAGCTGAGACCACAGGTGTTCCTAGCGTTATGGCAACCTTTATGCTTACTAGTATATATATATATATATATATATATATATATATATATATATATATATATATATATATATATATATATATATATATATATATATATATATATATATATATATATATATATATATATATATATATATATATATATATATATATATATATATATTTATATATATATATATATATATATATATATATATATATATATATATATATATATATATATATATATATATATATATATATATATATATATATATATATATATATATATATATATATATATATATATATATATATATATATATATATATATATATATATATATATATATATATATATATATATATATATATATATATATATATATATATATATATATATATATATATATATATATATATATATATATATATATAAAGGAGGTTACACTGATGGATCGGCAAGATTTTTAAATTTTCCGGAAGTGCATTGTTGACCAGGCATCGAGTTTGTCCTTGAAACGGGATAGAAATGTCACTGGCAGATTTAAACCGTCCGTGTTTCAAGGGGCGCTTTCTTGATATAGTACAAAAGTGCCCCTTTTAAAATGAACGGTTCCCTCAATTACTGTTCCAATAGTCAGATAGTAGGAAACTGACAACCCTTGTCAGTCCCACGTAGGGGAGGAATATGTGTCCATTAAAAAAGTGCCCCTTTTCTAAATATGAAGTGCCCCTTTTACTTTACTTTGTTGTTTTAGGCTCACTTGAAAAGTTCCCCCTCTGAGTCGTGCACCTTCCTGCCCACACTTTTCGAAAGCTTCCTTCACCCCTGTACAGACCTGTTTGTACGGTCTTAGTTATAGGGGACAATGCACCAAAACTGCCAGAACTATTTTTTCATGAAAATGTAGCAAGTTTAATATTAGTTGAAAGAATATCAAATTCTGAGCAGATCAGATTTTGAAAATTGTTTGAAGTTGATTGTTTTAAGTTAAAGCGGATGAAAGTTTGATAACTTTATAATTAATGCGAAATGTGTGATGTATTACTAGCCGGACAGCTCAAAATCTTTATGTAATTCTCTCAAATTCTTTGCTAAATCTTAATCACTGCAAATGATGGCAAACTCTATTTCTGCTACACTTGGGGGCATAAAAGACTCTTTTGGTCAAAATTTGCAACACCACTTCAAAGAATATATGATTTATATTTAAAAAAACAAAAAACATCATTATTGCTAAGTTTGATGCTGTATAACATGGACGCTGCCATTTTGTCAGTCTAATTTTGTGTTGAAATCATGCCAATGGTGATCTAATTATATGCAGACATATTGTATCTCTCAAGAATTCTCTTCGAAATTGTATTTCCAAAATGCTTTGACATGAAGTTTTAAGGGCTTGAATCATTAATATCTTATACAAATAAAAATACATAGACCAATGCAAAGGAAAATGTATTTCTTAAAAGTGAGAAAATTTGAAATAGATTATAAGAAATACAAAATTACTGTTTTAATTTGTACTGGGTGTATGACATCATTTTTTAGAAGGCGTATGAACAAATGTCCGCTCCCGTGTAAGTTTATATTGACAGATTTAAGGTTTCAATCAATTAGGAAATATGTGCTAATTAGTTTGCATGATGTAAAATTTCTTCAGATGACTTATAATTATTATTTCAATCTTATCAAATGAAGAAAAAGCCATACATTTTGTCTCCTTTATATCAAGTTTGTTTGAAAATTACTTACGCAGAATAGCAGACGGGAATAACACAGACGGGCATAACACAGACGGGAATAACACAGACGGGCATAATACAGACGGGCATAACACAGACAGGCATAACACAGGACGGGCATAACACAGGACGGGCATAACACAGACGGGCATAACACAGACGGGCATAACACAGACGGGCATAACACAGACGGGAATAACACAGACGGGCATAATACAGACGGGCATATGCACAGACGGGCATAACACAGACGGGCATAACACAGACGGGCATAACACAGGACGGGCATAACACAGACGGGCACAACACAGACAGGCATAACACAGGACGGGCATAACACAGACGGGCATAACACAGACGGGCATAACACAGACGGGCATAATACAGACGGGCATAACACAGACGGGCACAACACAGACAGGCATAATACAGACGGGCATAACACAGGACGGGCATAACACAGACGGGCATAACACAGACGGGCACAACACAGACAGGCATAACACAGACAGGCATAACACAGACGGGCATAATACAGACGGGCATAACACAGACGGGCATAACACAGACGGGCATAACACAGACGGGCATAACACAGGACGGGCACAACACAGACGGGCATAACACAGGACGGGCATAACACAGACGGGCACAACACAGACAGGCATAACACAGGACGGGCATAACACAGACGGGCATAACACAGACGGGCATAACACAGACGGGCATAATACAGACGGGCATAACACAGACGGGCACAACACAGACAGGCATAACACAGGACGGGCATAACACAGGACGGGCATAACAAACACGGGCATAACACAGACAGGCATAACACAGACAGGCATAACACAGACGGGCATAATACAGACGGGCATAACACAGACGGGCATAACACAGACGGGCAAAACACAGGACGGGCATAACACAGACGGGCATAACACAGGACGGGCACAACACAGACGGGCATAACACAGGACGGGCATAACACAGACGGGCACAACACAGACAGGCATAACACAGGACGGGCATAACACAGACGGGCATAACACAGACGGGCATAACACAGACGGGCATAATACAGACGGGCATAACACAGACGGGCACAACACAGACGGGCACAACACAGACAGGCATAACACAGGACGGGCATAACACAGACGGGCATAACACAGACGGGCACAACACAGACAGGCATAACACAGACAGGCATAACACAGACGGGCATAACACAGACGGGCATAACACAGACGGGCATAACACAGACGGGCATAACACAGACGGGCATAACACAGACGGGCATAATACAGACGGGCATAACACAGACGGGCACAACACAGACAGGCATAACACAGGACGGGCATAACACAGACGGGCATAACACAGGACGGGCACAACACAGACGGGCATAACACAGGACGGGCATAACACAGACGGGCACAACACAGACAGGCATAACACAGACGGGCATAACACAGGACGGGCATAACACAGACGGGCATAACACAGACGGGCACAACACAGACAGGCATAACACAGACAGGCATAACACAGACAGGCATAACACAGACGGGCACAACACAGACGGGCATAACACAGACGGGCATAACACAGACGGGCATAATACAGACGGGCATAACACAGACGGGCATAACACAGACGGGCATAACACAGGACGGGCATAACACAGACGGGCACAACACAGACAGGCATAACACAGGACGGGCATAACACAGACGGGCATAATACAGACGGGCATAACACAGACAGGCATAACACAGACGGGCACAACACAGACAGGCATAACACAGGACGGGCATAACACAGACGGGCATAACACAGGACGGGCACAACACAGACGGGCATAACACAGGACGGGCATAACACAGACGGCACAACACAGACAGGCATAACACAGGACGGGCATAACACAGACGGGCATAACACAGACGGGCATAACACAGACAGACGGGCACAACACAGACAGGCATAACACAGACGGGCATAACACAGACGGTCATAACACAGGACGGGCATAACACAGACGGGCACAACACAGACGGGCATAACACAGACGGGCATAACACAGACGGGCATAACACAGACGGGCATAACACAGACGGGCATAACACAGACGGGCATAACACAGACGGGCATAACACAGACGGGCATAACACAGACGGGCATAACACAGGACGGGCATAACACAGACGGGCATAACACAGACGGGCATAACATAGACGGGCACAACACAGACAGGCATAACACAGACGGGCATAACACAGACGGGCATAACACAGGACGGGCATAACACAGAAGGGCATAACACAGACGGGCATAACACAGACGGGCATAACACAGACGGGCACAACACAGACGGGCACAACACAGACGGGCACAACACAGACAGGCATAACACAGACGGGCATAATACAGACGGGCATAACACAGACGGGCACAACACAGACAGGCATAACACAGACGGGCATAACACAGACGGGCACAACACAGACGGGCATAACACAGACGGGCATAATACAGACGGATAACACATATTGTCAACTTTAAAATTAAAGCATTTATTTTAGGCTTTTGTTTAGGATAGTTTGTCCCCTAAGTTTGTCTCCGTTGTTTAGTTTGCTTCCTTAATTCACCTGTTCACAGATGTGAATTATCATGGTACGGATTAGCAGGCCTGGGGGTTGGAAAATATCAATAATTTTTCATAAGCAGATAAGAGAAAGTGTATGAGGAAATGCACCTAAATATGTGCGTTTTGAGGTCTGACTAATAAAGGCTGTAAAAGACTAACTGACTGATTGAAATAGCATAAGGAGAATCATGACTGATGCTAATTTCTCGGTTTTCAATCAATTCTAAGACAGTAAGGATTTGAACTATGCTATCGCTAATTATTGATAATCCTTTAAAGGTCCTTGGCTGTATATCATAATAATTATATACCAAGGAACTCTAATTTGCTAAACGGCTGGTCGAAGATAAGTCGTCAGTCTACCAAATTTGTAGAGAGGGAGTAAAATTGAATTATATAAACCCTGACCTCCTCACAGTCAAAACAATGATTGTTAATGAAAACACATGTGTTAAACCTTACTGCCTTACTGCCTTACGAGCTAGGAGACTTTTAATCATATGTGGTAGGTGATATCTAGTGGTAAATTCCAACAATGTCTTCTCCACTTATGGAGCGCTCACCGAGCAAAATATGGAAGTTCATTAATATTGATATCTTTGAATATGAATATTCATTATCAAGCAGTGTAATTGACATTGGGGAAATACCTTGGAACACTGAATCTCTGGGAATGTCAGCGGAGAAATGGGAGGAGGTCTGAAGCACAGTTCGCTGCTTGGTGTGCCTGGTTAACAATCATGCATTTCGCCAAAAAAAAAGAAGCCTGTACGTCTGTAGTTGATTGTTAGTCATTATACATTATCAAAATATCACTGTACCCAAGAAATAAGAGTATAACTTAACCCGCAACTTAGCAAATTGTGAGTAAGCAGGGCTCGACATTTGCAACCACGGTAAGTTTGGAACGCTTGGAATTTCGGCGGAGCGACGAGGGAATAAATATCTTTGTAAACTGTTTTCTTCATTAAGCAACACAACTAAGATCAAAGATATATTCACTCGTACATGCAACAATGCAAGTTGGCAAAGTATATGACACACCTTAAAGTAAACAAGATGGATGAAACTCCGTATATAATTTATTTTCATTGATGCTAAGAATAGAGACTTCTTTTTTATGCAATTCTATGCAATAAAAGCATTCTATTAATAGATCTTTACACACCAATACATATTTCAACTATATTAAATACTGCGATCCTTTGTCGAGATGTTTAAAAATGATGTATATAATTTTACCAGAACCAAAATATTTTGTGGTTCCGATGCTTTTTTCACAAGTTGATTGCAATTTTTTTGTTAACTGTCATGTTATTGTATATCATAAAATATTTGTTCCATAGTATTTTTTCATGAGGCCACACCCACCATGCAGATCAATTGCCGACATAAGTATTTGTACAATAATCAACAACATTGCCATAGCAAGCATGATGCAAAAATAGTTGCTTATTTATTCTATTTCAAGAAATTGTCAGTAAGCCGAGCCTACTCAATGATATTCATGAGATCACTGCCACATTATTAGAACATATGTGCAAACCATTACCCATCTGTGTACCTGATATAGCATAAATCTGATATTTTGTTCATGAGATCAGGGATATGTTATACAGTATAGTGTTTACATCGTTTAGCACTTTCACATTGAGCCACGCCCACAATGCATATTAATGACATCTGCTAATAACCTAAACATGTACAAACCATACCCAATATGACGCAAAACGGATATACAGTTGCTCATTTATCACTTAAAAAAAAAAAAAAAACTTTAAGCTCCGCCCACTTATTAGTATTCATGATATCAACACCAAAAACAATAGGGCACATCTACAGACCATGGGCGTTCTGTGTACCAAATATGACATAAATCAAGATTACCATTCTTGTAATACTGTGTCTACAAGCTCTTTTCAACAAAATCACATTAAGCCCCGCCCACTACGCATATTAATGAAATTCAACGTTTTTACATCATAACCATGTACACACCAGCTTACGTCATAATCATCCCAATTATGAAAGAAAACGGACATGAGGTTGTTAAGATATGAACATATCAAAAAATTTACATTAAGCCCCGCACACTTAATAATATGCAAGATATCACCACCAAAAACAATAGGACACATCTACAGACCATGGGCTATCTGCGTACCACATATGAACTGAATCTCACAGTTATTGAGATACTGTGTTTACAATCTCTTTTCAACAAAGCATGTGAAGCCCCGCCCATTATGCGCATTAATGAAATTCAATGTTTTTACATCATGAACATGCACGCACCACATCATAATTATCCTAAATATGAAACAAAACAGACATGCGGTTGTTAAAATATAAACATTTCAAGAATGTTTACATTAAGCCCCGCATATCATTAATATGGATGACATCACCATCAAAAACAATATAGGGTACATCTTCAGACCATGGGCTATCTGTGTATCGAATAGGACATGAATCTAGTTTATAGTTCTTGCGATACCGTGTTTACAATCTCTTTTCAACAAAATCATATTAAGCCCCGCCCATTACGCATATTAATACAATTACACGTTTTTACATCATGAACATGTACACACCAGGTAACAGTATAGATACATCAAATATGAAACAAAATAGACATGCATTTGTTAAAATATAAACATTTCTAGATTTTTACATTAAGCCCCGCATACTCATTAATATGCATGACATCACCATAAAATAAGATATAAAAAAACAATAGGGCACATCTACGGTCCATGGGCTATCTGTGTAGCACATATAACATGAATCCAGTTTACCGTTCTTGAGATATCGCGTTTACGAGCTGGCCGTAAGACACACACACACACACACACACACACGCACACACACATACATGCATACATACATACATACATACATGCATACATACAATCATACATACACACATACATACATACATACATACATACATACATACATACATGCATACATACATGCATGCATGCATGCATGCATGCATACATACTTACATACGTACACACACATGCCATCCTGATGCTATCGCATCGGAACCAAAAAGGGTTCGTACTTAATTGCAGGGCGGAACCAGACAACTGTACACGAAAGGGCCGGGCGAAAACGTTGTCATAAGGAAACATCCATTTTTCACACAGCTTAGTACGGTTTGGGAGTATCCGTCACCAGGAATCATGTTAATCATTTAAAGTCAAGGACGTAAAAGACGTTTTGGAGCAGATAGCAGATATCCTGAAGGGCATTTTCCTCGTGTGGTGAAGGGCACGAAGATTACCTGTTGCCACCCAGAAATATTCAGTCATTTCTTTTTCTACATGCTGCTCTACTTTTATCTGTCGTCTGTTTATATATTTGTTTTGGCAAATTCGCCTGACATTTATGTGTTGAAAGGATTGGTTTTGGTTCAGCGTTAAAACAAGTCCATCTTATATGAACGGATGAAAGTGGACTTTAAAAGAAGCTATTAGTAGAATGCATTAAAAAGATTGTATTCCATTAACAATACGAAAGGAACCTTCAAGTTTATGAAAGAGGACTTTATTAAGAAACCAAATTGTGAAGAAACTAGTTAAATATCTAATTATTCCATTAAGGAGATATTCGAGTATAAAGTTATGTCTTATACGTGTAAAATGTACTGATGTAATAAGTATAAAATGAGTACCAGCACTGCTAGGGAGTTAACCTGCGATGGACTGGCCTCCCGCCTATGGGGGTATCGTGTACTCTCATCCTCTTGCGCCATGGACATCGGGGATAAGCACCGGCCCTGTAACAGTATAAGCCTATTTTTTTTTTTTCTATTTGAATTAAAATTTCTCGTACTGTGATTATCATTACCCTTACTAGATTATGTTTGACTACTTTCTGCATAATATACATATCTCCTTAACAACATAGACGGGATTTGCTTAACGAGCGTGTGTGTGGGGGGAGGGTGGGAGGGGGGGAGGGAAGGAAAATCACGCGACGATACAAAAAAATCCCCATTAAACAGATATACATTTGAAAAAAAGTGGTGGCTCCCCTTGCTCCCCTATATGCCTAACGGAATAAGATGTTCGATTGCTTTCTTACCCATCATTTTGTTTCAGTCTCTTTCATATACAGATATAGGACGAACTTGTTTGCCCAATGAACTAATCCTTTAGGTATCAAACGATTTTTATTGCAATGGACTAGTGCATGCAGGCTAAACGAAAAAATGTCATGTACCACATGTATATTGGGGATAATTCCTTTTTCGTTTAAGTTTGGTGTCTGAAACTGGTGTGTGGCAAGAAAACATTCGGTAGACTGCATGTATAATAAATTGCGACCATTTCTGATGGAAAACGTTTTTGGTTAGTTTTTATTTTGTCTTTGATCAAAGTGGAGGCTGAAGTATCTTTCTCTGTCTACGGACGGGAGGGGAGAAACTTCCCTAAACTCGATGTATTCTTTCACGAGTTAGTATTTTTTAACCAACAAGAAAACAAAAATGAAAATCGCCTTCTAAATAGTAAGAAATTATTGATGATTATCTGATGAAAATAAAACATCATTTATCTCCGTATATTGGATTGTGGTTAAACTATACTTCAGCCCTCTACACTTTTGACTGGGGGATGAAGCCCCCATGTAGTCCCTGCTTCTCAAGGAGGGTCTGAAATTAAGCATTGGCAGATTGGTGACACTTGGTGTCTAAGTCTTGTTTGAAGAATTTGGGATCATAGTCTCCTGCGACGTTAAGGATTAATTTCATACTTTTTTCTTAAGCGTTTCAAACGGGGTTTTTCTTGACAAAGTTAACGGAGGTTCGCCCAGCTGCCCAGGGATCCAATGTATGCCCCTGATTTCTTCCAGATTCAGGATTGGAGGTTGGATGGATGGAAGGAAAGTTGAACTGTTCAAAGCGAAAGTGGGGAACGGAAGAAGATTTTGGGAAATGCTGATGTGTTACTGGATGAATGTAATTCAAAATATTTTTTTTTTATATTATCTGATTATAAAGCAAATCATCTGAGTTCGGACAAGCTTGAATGCAATATAATTAATTGAAACACGGCTTTACAAATATACAGCTACAATTATGGAGCCAGATCTCTCAATACGAACTTTGCAAGTACTAAAGTATGGCAAGATATATGATGAGGGTGAACGCATCAAATAAAGGTAGAAATCATTAAGTCAGAACAAGTACTGAAGTAACGAGGATCGATTTTGATGAGAGTAATCGAAATTATTTTGCCCTTATTTTAACCTTTTTTGGTCCTTTTAGTAAATGTATAGTTGCTTGTGTGGAAACTCGAACTAAGTACGTAGTCCCGGGAGCAAGGGCATCGATTTTTGTCATGAAGATAAAAATATGTCACTTAATTCATTTCATCACCGCTAAAGAAATTCGAAGTGTATTGATCAATCTTTCATGAACGAGAACATGATAGACAGACATAGACAGATAGAAGACTTTATTTATTCTGTCATTCAAAGTGAAATGGTATTTCATGACAATAAAAAAAAACTGATAACAAAGTAAAATTTGAAAGGACATTTATCAATTTATTCAAACAATCTCAATGCATTTGATAAGGTATGTATAAATGTTTGATATGTTGTTAAGTTGTTATAGCTCAAAATACGAATTTCAGATAATATAAAATAATTGAAAAATAACAACGTCGGTATCCGGGAACGTGGAGGTACCCGCGCCATACAGCCATAATAGTAAATTAAATGGTGGAAATGTTCCCTGTAAGATCGGTGTTCCTATACCTGTGAAAAGGTATTGCAGACATAACTTGTTCCACGCCCAACATTTTGTTCAGTGTTTACAACAGGCATTTCTTTGATTAAATATGTGATTTCAAACTTCATTAAATATAACTTGCTGTGCAGTGATAAGAAAGATTTTCTTTGTAGGCCTACTCAAACAATGGCGTCGCGACGTGGAAAGAGCGGTATACTATGGTAACCCCTTCCCCACGCTATCTCCCATTGAAATAAAATAAAATACGTGGTCAAAAATTGTTTGATGTATGTCATTTTGTTTTCTGAACGTCTCTCCTATTGCATCCAGCAAAATTCTTTCAAGCACATGGGGCGAGGGGATCAATCCATAACGCAAAATGAGGACCCAGACAGCCAGACTTTAGAAGGGGTTGAGGGTAAAGTCATTGGCGGCTGTACGAGATTGTATTTGAAGGGCAAAAGATTATTATGAGCAAAAACAAACACCCCAATTTTAAATATAGATATAATTCAAGCATGTATAGGCTTAATTACTTAAAAACAAAGATTAACAAATCATTTTGGAGAGTGGAGTTAGTGCGCCCTTTGTCCCTTGCCATGGTGAACCGCCCATGGAACTTGGGACTGATTGGTTTAAAGCTAAGCCCCACATTAAAAAGAAGATTTACTGTATAAACCTATTCAACACTGACATGCAGATATCAACTTATGTATATATAGACATCTATAACACTGACATGCATACCAACTCATGTACATATATTCATAGATTTGTCAAATTCGTCCAATGTAATAAAATTCATTAAAACAGTGGGAAAATAGGAACTTCTACGGAAACAATTGCGATATAACAATTGCATCAACTACAATTGTGATTTAATAGTCATGAAAAATATGAATCAATCCAGGAATTGTGAAATAGTCACATTGTCTCAATACAGTTAAAATTAAGGAACTAAGTCTTTAGTCAGTCAGGAAAAACTTTAATTTTATGGATCATTCGGATCTATGGATCATTCGCATCTATGGATCATTCGGATCTATGGATCATTCGGATCTTAATATTCCGAGTTTTCGTGAAGTGTCATTTTGAATATGATTGACATATAGAGGATTATCACAGAAACAAATTGGTAAAGAAAAAAGAAGGAAAAAAAAAAATCTTGATATCTAAATCCGTTTAGGAGTTATAATATTTAAAATATACACCAGTGTGTTGAAAAGTGATCAGTGCAGTATGCAGTGTGACGTCACAATTCCAGATTTAGGACAATTTTTTATGTATTTCTAACAAATACAAATTCTCTTTTTCAAGGTACATGAGCAGATAGGCAAAGCATGTTCTTGTAAAGTGCGTGTTATACCCCATCTCAGTAATTAAACAAAACAAGTTTCCAATAATTTAGAAAGAGGTAATTAATTTTTTCAAAGAAAAAGGTTCAACTTTGTCTTTCTTTGATGGACATCACACTGTCTGACTGTACAGCTGTAAGCTGTATTGTTAGAGGCTTTTCAACACACTGGTGAAATCTTTGAAATGTAATTCCGAAACGGAAAAAAAAACAAACATGGTTTTACACCTTGAACAATCATGTATGACAAAACACTTCTTTCCACATCAGTATTTCTACAAATTCAAATTCAAGAAACTTTCCACATCAGTACTTGTACAAATTCAAATGATAGACATAACTTCCTAGACTACTTCTGTCCTTAGCGGGAGAAGATGCTGACTAGTTTCTTCACCAGCCACTGCCGGCAGTTTCTTTCTTTTAAAGGTGTATGAACATGCCGAGATTTACCAGTCAGTCAGTTTATATATCCACAAAAAAACTTTGGATTCAAAAACAATTTGTTAAATTACGTCACATGCATGTAGTTCCAAAGTACAGTAATCAAAGTTTGGAGAATATTTGATGAATGCAAAAGTAATGATATAAGAATTTAAGGCAGCTCCAAATCATCAATATTATTCTTTAAATTAACATCAGAATGCTTTCTCTCTCAATATTTTGAATGAAGATATGAATTTTTAAAGCAACTTTTGAGGGATTTGGTTCTATTTTCAATAATTTCAATAGCTATTCAAACAATTTGGCCAATTATTTGTCTTACTTGCTGTACCACTATTGCTTGAAGGTCCACTAATTGAGTGACGAGCCAAAATATAAAGTCCGGGAGAGCAAGGGATACAAGAAAGTACATCCAAAGCTTCATTCATTAAGAAAGTCTTATACAAATTAGTCCAACTGTTCAAAAGTTATTGGTACCACACAAATAGGACCGTCAGAACCGTTAAACATCAAACACAGAGGCGGCGTCAGGATCATAAGCACTTAAATGATTTTGAGATTGTATAGGCCTGTATATAACATAACTCATACGTTGTATCAATCAGTCAATGGACAAGATTGGTAATAGCTTTAATTAAATGATAGCGATTCTAAATGAAATGATAGATACTAGTTGAATCGTGAACTTTCAGTCCTGTCCATGCAGTTCTCCTTCCACAACAGTCTAAATTCGGTTTCAGATCTAACATAAATGTTCGTTAAAGTAAAATCACATGTCTTTCACCGACTTATACTAAAAAAGGTCCTAATACTGTAATATATAAATGAATAATTAGAGGTATGCGTATACACCACCCTATATGCCCATACGGCCACCACTCCAGAAAATTTCGTAAAAGGTCACAACCATCATTGCACAAAAAGTCTGTGAACAATGTTAATAATGGTATGGACCTGTCATTACAGGCCAACGACGTCGGACCTGCAGACCTGGGAGAGAGCGGGTGCATGTCTCAATAACTTGCAAGGCAATTAATATTCTTCAGAGTATTAATTTCAAAATTCACTTGTTAGTCCACGGGACGTGCTCTGTATGCCACTAAGTAGGCAGAGCATCCCAAGACCTTTCCTTTCCACTGAAAGGTATAGATAGCATGAATGCAAGTTTAATATAAACTTTTAAACTCCCATTATTAAGCTCAAATTTATATGCAGGTTTTCGTAAAAGTTACTCGGCTATTGATAATGCTTTTGTATTACATTCTTTAATTACGATTCCTTAAGTAAACCAAGAGGTGAATTGTATGTTATTTTTGTAGACTTTAAAGGAGCATTCGGTAGTATTGACCATGAGTTACTTTTTAAGTTGAAGTTTTATACTGTCCTGCAAATATTTTTAAAATTTGTGATATTGTATATTAAGAGTTTGTCTATGTATAATCGATTTTATTGTAAAGCGCTTCGATCCACAGCAAAGGCGCTATATAAGTAAGTTCAATAATAATGATAATGATAATACACTTGAAGATTGATGGCAAGTTTCTTAACATATTACGTAACATGCACAGCAACCTAAAAACCTGCATAAAATTAGGTAACTTATTTACAGATCTTTCGCTTGTCATAAAGGTGTTCGACAGGGCTGTATTTTATCTCCAATTCTTTTTTCACTTTTTGTTAATGATATTGAAGACCATTTACGAGGTGAATATTACAAAGGGGTGAAAGTTGGAAATGGAGTATTGTTTTGCTTACTGTATGCCGATGACCTAGTCATTTTTTTAAAGAATTCCTATGTGCTGCAAAAACTTATTGATAACCTTTGTTCTTATTGTAAGAAAAACTAATATAGTGATTAATGATAAGAAGATAATAGTCTTCAGAAAAGGAGGTAGACTTGCCAAAGCTGATAGATTCTCTCTGGATGGCGCAAAACTTGAAGTGGTAAATAATTACAAGTTCTTGGGAGTTTCCTTTTCTTGCCTGGGTGGATGGACTGCTGCTCAAATGGATGTTGCTGATAAGGCCCGTAAGGCTACTTTCTCGGTTAAAACCAATATCACAAAAGCTGGTCACCTTACTTTTTGATATGAAAACTTTACCGATTCTGATGTATGGCTCTGACTTATGGGGACCACAAACCAACTCTGAGATCGAAAGTGTTTATGACCATTTTTGTAAATTCACCCTAAGATTACCAAGTATTTCCGTAAATATTGTAGCAAGAGGGGAATTAGGAAGAGTAAGTCTTTATTGTTACGCAGTAAGAAATGCCGTTAAATATTGGCTAAAAGTTTTGAAACATGATAAGAGTCGCTACACTTATATCTCATACAACCATCTTTATCACAAAGTGGATATTTGCGTAAATTCTTGGGTTACGATTATAAGACATCGCTTAATGAGTTTAGGCTTCGGAGAGGTAAGGTTTCAAGCAAGGTGTAGGAGATGAATCTGTGTTCCTGCAAGATTTATCATTAAGATTGTCTGACATCAATGAGCAAGAATGGCTTACTCAATTAAATTAGATTAATTATAGAGTTTTCAAACATTGTTTCACATATAAACCGTATTTGTTTTGTTTTGATAATTTGCATTTATGTTCTTATATCACACGCCTTCGCTGTGGCGTACTCCCTTTGTCCATACTGCAGACGGCAAAATATTCCAAGAAATTTAAGATTATGCACTATGTGTAACCTACATCGTGTAGAGGATGAATATCACATTGGGCTAGAATGTTCCTTCTATGAGGACATTCGTACAGTTTTTATTCCTCAGCGTTTTTATCACCACCACTCAGATGCTTCGTTTGAAACAATTCTAAGAATTACAAGCAATTCTTTAAGTTTAAATTTAGCCAGTTTTATATACAAAGCTCTTCAAAAGCGCAAAGAATCTTAAGCATAATTATTATGTTGTATGATTTAATAATTACTATATTGTTCAACAATCCCATTATCCTTTTTTTTTTTTGGTATGGGCTTGTATTTTGTGTTTATGTTTGTGTTTTTTTTTTGTGTTTATAATTCTTCTTTTGATCAAAACTTGTAAAATCAATGTGTTACTTATCTTTTGTATGTAATAGGCCGGAGGCCTGAACATTGAATAGAATAATTGTATATATATATATATATATATATATATATATATATATATATATATATATATATATATATATATATATATATATATATATATATATATATATATATATATATATATATATATATATATATATATATATATATATATATATATATATATATATATATATATATATATATATATATATATATATATATATATATATATATATATATATATATATATATATATATATATATATATATATATATATATATATATATATATATATATATATATATATATATATATATATATATATATATATATATATATATATATATATATATATATATATATATATATATATATATATATATATATATATATATATATATATATATATATATATATATATATATATATATATATATATATATATATATATATATATATATATATATATATATATATATATATATATATATATATATATATATATATATATATATATATATATATATATATATATATATATATATATATATATATATATATATATATATATATATATATATATATATATATATATATATATATATATATATATATATATATATATATATATATATATATATATATATATATATATATATATATATATATATATATATATATATGCATATATATATACATATATATATATATATATATATATATATATATATATATATATATATATATATATATATATATATATATATATATATATATATATATATATATATATATATATATATATATATATATATATATATATATATATATATATATATATATATATATATATATATATATATATATATATATATGTATATATATATATATATATATATATATATATATATATATATATATATATATATATATATATATATATATATATATATATATATATATATATATATATATATATATATATATATATATATATATATATATATATATATATATATATATATATATATATATATATATATATATATATATATATATTATTATTGTTATTATTATTATTATTATCATTATTTTATATTATATATTTTTTTTTTTTCGGGGCTGGTTGGTTTTTTGGGGCGAGTAATTAGGTCAGGTGACATGTGTAGGCCTAACATTATTAGGCAGTAGCTAATGAGGTCGGGTTACGTGATAACAAATGTTCACCTAAAACATTATTAATTCTTCTTTTGATCAAAACTTGTAAAATCAATGTGTACTTATTTTTGTATGTAACAGGCTGGAGGCCTGAACATTGAATAGAATAATTGTATATATATATATATATATATATATATATATATATATATATATATATATATATATATATATATATATATATATATATATATATATATATATATATATATATATATATATATATATATATATATATATATATATATATATATATATATATATATATATATATATATATATATATATATATATATATATATATATATATATATATATATATATATATATATATATATATATATATATATATATATATATATATATATATATATATATATATATATATATATATATATATATATATATATATATATATATATATATATATATATATATATATATATATATATATATATATATATATATATATATATATATATATATATATATATATATATATATATATATATATATATATATATATATATTATTATTGTTATTATTATTATTATTATCATTATTTTTTATATATTTTTTTTTTTTTTTTTGGGGGCTGGTTGGATTTTTTGGGGCGAGTAATTAGGTCAGGTGACATGTGGTAGGCCTAACATTATTGGGCAGTAGCTAATGAGGTCGGGTTACGTGATAACAAATGTTCACCTAAGATTATTGGGGGCGTATGCTCCCCAGCCCCCAGCTCCGCCGCCCTGCATTCTGTTCCCGACCATCAACATAAAACCGCATCGGAGGCCATGCGTCCACTCAACCCTTCTCCATGTTAATGGTGAATCTAGTCACGCTCTGACATCATAATGGCAAACTTCAACCTCAGTTGCCAATGACATGAGAAATAACCACAGTGTCCTATTAGTATACTGAAATCATCATTGTGGAATGTACCAGCTAGTTGCATATGGTTGTCCGTCCAATACACATCACCGTTCCCCGAATTAACAGCTGTTAATAATGATATGAATGATAATGGCAAGTAGCGGAATGAGTGGGACGTACAGAAACTGTTAAGAGCTATATAATACCCCGCCAGTGAGAAATATAATTGACTCGCATACCATCCCCCCGGCATCAATGGAGTTCTCATTCCGTCATTCCATTTACGGACACGGGGCTTCGGTCATTCATAATGAACTTTTCCGTAACCTGATTGGCTGAATCGACTTGAATATTAATTACTTCAAATGAAGTTATTCAAATACCTTGGAAACCGCAAAGTTCGTAGCGATTGCTGCTTCCTTCCTGTGTTTGATGTTTGGTAGGCTTAAGTGTAGGCTACTACATTTAGACACCATGATATCACCTAATTTGGCAAGGGCGCTAAATGGATGCGCTGGGGTTACCAAGTGTGGTATATAAAGCCCCACCGTCCTCATTAAAGACCACACTGTTGGAAAAGCACGGCCTGGAATAGTTCCTTCTAAAGGTGAGTTCAGCACTGATTTTGATTTCAATATACTTTTCAATAGGAACCGGCATTATTTACCAGTGTTAGACATTAGTTTTATATCAAATATGTTCTGTTTTCATTTCTGAACGAAGAAAATTTAAATCAAGAAAAACAATTTAACTTTGACGTCTTCTGGCAGTTGCATCTTGTGCAAAACGTTATAGAAACGTTTTAAGTTTTATATTTTGAGCTTATAGGTCTAATGAATTATGTAGTTCTAAAAAAAAAAAAAATAGGCTTTCAGAAAGGCAAGCATATATCTTGAAAACAAAACATTTATCTGTTTATTGCATAATCGAATATCATTATTGATCACTTTAAAATATTTTTGTATTTTGGATAAAAACATATTTTGCAGACCTTATTACCTTCTTAGCACAATAGACTTAAGTTGTCCATTCCATATATGGGCATAACTTCAGATAACTTTTGGATTAGATAGATCATGCAGAGCTAATCTCACTGACACACAAGAAAGCTTTTTGACAATCTTTTTGAAGAACAATTTTACTGTTATGCAATTACCTAAAAGTATTGGAGAAAATATTTGAAGATATAGTCAACTGTTCAGTAGTGGAATAAAAGTTTTCTTCAAACATTAGAAAGACAATTTTCAGTTTATTGTTACATTTCGGACACTCGGATCTATTTGATATATTCTAACTTCAAAGCTTATAAATAGATATATGATTACATTGGAGTTTGAACAAACTATTATATTCGGTTAGCAATATCGATGAGATATTTCATCATAGATTTAGTGAACAGGTGAAGTTAATTACATCATCATATTGATTTTCGTGATAATAGTTCCATGTTTTTACCAGACATAATATAAGTCCTATATTAGTATATATAGTAAATAAACAGATAATTGAGGTTAAAGTTTTAAGAATCACTGGGCATTGCATAAAGGCTTATTTTGTTTGTTTTTACCTTTGTTAAAATCTTAATTATTCTTGAATCTTATCTTATTGATCTTACCACCAGACAAATTTTCACGTTTTTGTTTAAAAGTTTTTTATATATTTGACTTGTATATGAATTTTATTTAAATTATTGGTATGATAGAATCAAATCAAAGCGATTTGAGAATACTATAATCATACCACCGGACTGCCAGATGTTTGGTGCCAAAAACAGTGATGGAAAACTTATGTAACAGCAAATATTACCGACAACTCTGAAACGAATTATGGATTAATAACTATGGATATATTCAATATGTTGATTATGAATATCGTGACTGAATGATCGATATTGTATAGACATCACATGGATCCATGAGATTAATGTCAGCTCATTTTACATAACCGAGACCAGATATTCAGAAGCAAAGTAGTATTTTTTCATAGATATATAAAGCCAATGATTTGATTGCGGAATAAGCATAAACTTGGATATATTTTTATCACGTTTTTCGTTATTTTCCTCCGCCACAGAAGAAAGATTTTTTGTTTGAATCAACCCCCTACTACGTCACTAAAACACAATGGAAGACGAAGTTGCTGCTCTCGTTGTAGACAATGGATCTGGTATGTGCAAGGCAGGGTTTGCTGGAGATGATGCTCCAAGGGCCGTGTTCCCCTCAATCGTGGGCAGGCCACGTCACCAGGTACGTCCGACACATTTACCATTCTCAGATCTTTAATACTTTTGAGCGTTTTGAGACGTTTTGACACTAAGTATATATTTTCCAAAAATACCAATTGTTTCTTTTAGAACCTATCTAGTTTATGAACACGCACAATAATTATAATAATGGGTGTTGATTAAGATCATCATATAGGTTATGCAATATACGCAATGAAATTATACCATCACCTTTTACACGTGTCTTGTTCAGCCTTACCAAACATTGTCCATAATCATTTTCCGGTACTTCACTTAGTCTTCCACAGTTCTATATCAAAAATCAAATAAACTAGCAAAAATAAGCGATAAATCTCGGATAAATTTCAACCACACAATCTCAGACATTTGAGGCATTCTCAATAATTTTTCAAACAAGACTGCAAGAGTGTTATCTCAGTGCTGTCAGGCCGAAAATCTTGTAACCCTTAAACCTACACGATAAATAGTCCAATATATTACCTTACAATATTGCCTCTATACATGTTTATGACCAAGGCGTTACAAAAAGCACCCTGTCTGCCCGTAATAATTGAATAATATAATAAACCTGTACAGTTGTCTTAGCAAACACAAAGTCCACCATTTCTGTATGCTTCATGTCCAGCTGTCAGACTGTCCAACGTTTAATTTGTGTAATGGTTTATTGCAACAGGTGATTAATGGCTCCTTCAAAATGAGGCAATATGTTGACAATATGACAAAAAGATGAGTTATCTCCATACATTATTATCAATTATTGATAAGGAATTCGACATCTGTTTGCCTTTCTTTAGAATAGATCATACACCTGCATATTTATCAGGAGTCATATTTCTATACTAAAATCTACAAAAAATGGTGATAGCGGCTGGAGGTGATAATGAAATATGAGATGATGGACTATTTTAAGAGAATTATCGTGAAAGTCAAACCATGCATCTAAACTTAGGTTTCCTTATAATGATCATCGAAAAAATAGTGTTCGCCAACTGGTCTGAAGGCCCATTAGTTACAATCTGAAGGTTCAATAGTCCGAAATAAAGGCCCACTAGTCCGAAGATTCAATAGTCCGAAATAAAGGCCCACTAGTCCGAAGGTTTAATAGTCCGGAATAAAGGCACACTAGTCCGAAGGCTCAATAGCCCGAATAAAGGCCCACTAGTCCAAAGGTTCAATAGTCCGAAATAAAGGCCCACTAGTACGAAGGTGCAATAGTCCGAAATAAAGGCCCACTAGTCCGAAGGTTTAATAGTCCGGAATAAAGGCCCACTAGTACGAAGGTGCAATAGTCCAAAGGTTCACTAGTCCGAAGGTTAGGGTATACCTTCGGATTGTTAAACTTTGGGACTATTAGGCCTTCGGACTATTGGGCCTTCGAACTAGTGAACCGTCGGACTAGCGAACCTTCGGACTAGCGAACCTTCAGACTATCGGCCCTTCGGACTAGTGGGCCTTTTCTCTCAGACTATTGGGCCTTTTCTCTCGGACTATTAGGCCTTTGGACACCGAAAATATATGGACTCAGACCTTTAAAATTTTCACTTTTATAATTGGCGTGAATTGTACGAAAACTTCGGTTTGATTTAAGTCATGTTTAAATGTTTCTTCATGTCAAACATTCGTACCTATCTATATTTGCAATCTAACAATAGAAAAGACGGGCATTGCAATTCCAAAATCGTAGCCAAATCAAAGTTGCTCGCATTATTTTCAAGCGAATTACTTAAATGTAGTCTTTGACATAAATAGGGCGTGGTCATTCTACTTCAAGACTAAGATATTTGTGATGGTTATATGCACACTGAGATTGTACGTACTTGAAATTCAACAGTTCCAATGAGTCAAATGTTTACGGTGATAAAAATTGCTTCGAGAATAATGCTTGGAATATGGGTAGTGATAAACTGATAATTCAGAAGAATGTTTTTTTCTTTCTTTATTTGTGGAGATTTAAAACGAAAGTTAAAGCATGCATATGAGAACGAAAATGCATGACTGCAAAAAAAATCAAATTGCGTTAACAGGTTAAGACTGTATAGGGCGTACATTGTTTTGCTTAAAAAATATGAAGACTTGCTGGTAACAAGTAAAAAATGGAAGATCTGACATTTTGTGGAACAGGCACACAGAAAATAGACAAGTCCTTAGAAACATTTATCTAAAAGCATTTAAAAAATGTCTTATAGTTCAAAGGTTATCCTATCTAAAATTAAACATACGACAAAATATCTTCACTTGACGAGGTTAACGTATAGAAAACATTTAAAGGGCAACATTAAAATAAAGAACATGCGGGAAGTTAGTGCTTTCGGAATGCTTGCAAATGCCATTTAGATCAAAATCAGACATTGCAATCCGACGGCATTATAAATCAAAATGGAGTTAAAAGAACCTTGTCATTATTACGTCTGCCATTACTACGACAGTCTGACAGTCAGAGTGTTAGCATGGTGATCCACGTGCCTACTAATCAAATGTCGCGAGTCATTCCATTCCTTATATAGGGTGCACAACGAGATGCATTTATTTTGCGCTTGCATGCAGTTACGCGAGTGGGTGCAATTATGGAATTCCAATTAAGGTCAGCGGGGGTGAACCTAAAGGAAATACCTACGAAGTTCTTATATGATCGTAAGATATATGGGCGTCGATATTTTTTTAATTGAATTATGTGAGTGCAAACGTCTTCTGCAATGTTTATCAGGTAGTCTGTGTGCAGTGTGTATGACCAGGCAGCCATATAAAATGTACTGGAATGATTGGACTATGGTTTAGGTATTCAAGCCTTTACCACTACATTCAGACATTATAAAGTTAATAATAAGCCTTATATTTCCGCAGTAGATCTGCATACTTACATAGCAAACCAATGGAAACTCGTAAGGCAGTTATATTGTTATTATAGAAACCTGAAATAACCACTCAACTTGGACATAGTAACCATCAATAAATCATTTTATAGATGAGATTCTGACGTCATAACACTCGACTCAGTTTAATGCCCGATTTTGTTCTCTTGTTTAAAGATATTAAGGGACTATACCTATACATACATACTTTATTGCAATTAATAATCAATATTGATATTCTTAGTTCTGACCTGGTGATTACAAAATACACCAGACTATGGGGATGTAATACTATAGCTCTGCTAATTAAGGAGAGGCGAAATAAACAGCGTAAAGAGTTTTACAATTTTTATTCAAAAGATAAGAAAAATGAGACTTTGGAATGCGAGTGCCAAGCAGCATGGAAATTTCGAGAACAAATTTTGTCAAGAAACAAATATCGTTATTCTTACTTTAAAGTTTAGCTTCATGGTCTGAACTACGAACAAAGCTAGATAGTTAGTGAAGCGAATATCTGAAGAATTAGACGTAATATGCCTGTCAAATATCGGCATTGTTTCTGTAAAAAAGATGATGCCTTTTATTACTTTTGGAGTTATTCATTTTAAGAATTGTTTATACAAACAAATTGATAAGGGATGCTTTAGAAAAAATACGTAATGAATCTAAAGGTTCCACAAGAACGTGTCCGGAAGTCATCAAATACGAATTTCAAGATAAACGTAGGTCATTATTTTTAGGCTATTTTGATTACCTCAATTACATGGCAGGAATTGTTACCTCAACAGGTTTAATTTCTTTTTGGAAGGAAAGATGGGGGATGGGGGAGGGGTGGGGGGTTACAAAGGTTTACTTTAAAAAGATGCGAATTAATAAATCCCTGGAAAACGCTGTTATAAACCAAATACTATAAAATTTGTGAAAATCAGACGAAGAAAAAAAAAAGGTGCGAGGGATTAATCAAATGAGGTTTGAAACAAATTCTTTTTACTGTTCACCAAATTCTAAAATTCATAGCGATTTGAAAGCAAATTATCTTCAATATTTGTTTTTTAACCAAACGTTTCTCCAATTTTCTCTAACAATTTGACTAGTCTTCTAACAAATTATCTTGCGCCTTTGTCAGTGATATATGAACCTGACCGTCAGCGACTTACAAAAGTATTCAGCGACGTAGCCACAAACTTTAAACCTGACCCGTCAGCTTAGTAGTTTTTCCAATTTTCGTGGGAATATTTAAATGTATAATACTTTACCTACGATTTCTGTCTTTCTTCATTTTTCATGATATTATTCTATTTCTCCTGTTTCACAGGGTGTAATGGTAGGTATGGGACAGAAGGACAGCTATGTAGGCGATGAGGCACAAAGCAAAAGGGGTATCCTTACCCTGAAATACCCAATCGAACATGGTATCGTCACAAACTGGGATGATATGGAGAAAATCTGGCATCACACATTCTACAACGAATTGCGTGTAGCCCCAGAAGAGCACCCCGTTCTACTGACAGAAGCTCCACTCAACCCCAAAGCCAACAGGGAAAAGATGACACAGGTTCGGACATCAAACTTTTTTGACGTTTTACTTATAATATAACTTTTTTATAAGAAAAGTAAATGTTTTTCATGCCCACTAGTCATCTTCTGTTAGTCAATTAGTTGGCTAAATGTTAGGCTCATTTCCATCATAATCAGTCCATGATACAACAAAAAACATTTGTAAAGGAATTGCATTATGATCAAAACGCAATGAGACGAAGTTGTATCGGATCGTATCGAAGCCATTTAATTTTCAGTGTGATGATCGATCATTTTATTTGGAGGTTTCGCAGATATATCGGGGATTCATTTGGATATTAGAGATTCTTACTTGGTCTCTGAAATGCAAAACTAAATAAATTCGTCAGTACTACTAAAATCTTGACCTTTCTTCAGTTTCTAACAATCGCCAAATGACTGAATGGAATATCTGTTGGCAGGTTACCAATGCCGATAACATAAAGTACAACCTCGATTGTACTTGATGTTCTTTAAAAGACTTTTTGACACGATTCCAGATAAATGACATTTACCCACAATTTGATTTTAACACTCCCCCCAAAATATAATATAGAAGATTTATTTTGGTGTATTTTACTTGACAAGTACCCCAAAGAAGAAAATGTTTATGGAGATTGACAACATTTTGGGCACAAATAAATGTCACACTTTGGCTGTAGGCTTTATAAAGATGCATTATCAATCAAAGATTTCAGAGGAAAAACGTAACACCATTTTCGATTACAGTTGCTATCATGTTTATGCTAGATAATTCCCACGATTTGATTTTAACACTCCCCCAAAATATAATATAGAAGATTTATTTTGGCATATTTTACTTGACCTAATTTGAAGTGGAGTGAAGATACACAAAACCGAGCTAAACCATTCCCTATATAACATTAGCTCATTTAATTGACCGTTAAGCAAATTTCACTCAGGGGTGTAGCATACACTGTTGATAACCTGATAACTCGCTTTACTTGCTACATACATTACTCGCTCCCGTGGAATTGGCCTAGACCAGCAGACAAGAGAGGTCAACTATGATATCAATTTCTTAAGATTTAATAATCAGTCGTTCTGGATTGTAATTTATAGCCTATGAAATTTCGATTATTCTACAAAGTTATGATTTTATGGGTGGCAACTTCTTATCCACATCAAATATTTTAGAGGGGAATGTGACATCCTCACAACCTCACTTATGACCCCGCACCAGCAATATAATAACCCAGAAATCGTCTTTGTAATGCTTTGTACAGACTTATGCCATAACAATTCGTTCCATTGTCTTCCACAGATCATGTTCGAAACTTTCAACGCCCCCGCCATGTATGTAGCCATCCAGGCCGTGCTGTCCCTTTATGCCTCCGGTCGTACCACAGGTATCGTGCTTGATTCAGGAGACGGTGTGACACACACAGTACCCATTTATGAAGGTTATGCCCTCCCCCACGCCATTCTACGTCTGGATCTTGCTGGTCGTGATCTCACTGACTACCTCATGAAGATCCTCACCGAACGTGGTTACTCTTTCACCACAACAGGTCAGTTCACAATTTACTCATACTTCAAATGCTAGACCAGGGATACCTGTACTTACAGGACTACACCTACTTACCTTACCAATCTGCGTGTGCCACGCAACACTTAAAGCTTCCACAAGATGTTTCCACTCAGTCCTGCCGTCTGCAGCAATATTAATTTGTCTCATTCCAGCTTCTTCATTTGACCTATTTCCCTCTTTCTCAACTTGTTGACCTTTTCCCTTCCATGTGTTTCTCAGACTGTATGTATATTCTGCAGCTGACACTAAGAATGAAAGCTTTTCAGTTCGTGTAACCTTATATCCAAGCAAAACTTATTTGGAAAAACATTCCAAACATAATTATATGCATACGCTTCCTACATGTTGCCTTTCGCCTAATGCATCACACTTTTCGTATATACTAAAAATAATGAAAATCTTTGATCAGCCATAACAAGAATTTGAATGTATGCACGTATATTCTGATATTACGAAAGCTCAGTGGTCAGTGATTTCAGACTTTTAAGAACTTTTGACTCATTTGTCAAACTACGTATTTATTGCTTCATTCCTATCCCATGCGGCAGCCCTCCCTCTTCCCGTACCTGTTCATCATGCAGTTTGATATATAGAAGAATCTTCCTATTAGATTTCAATTATGTCAAAATGTCCATCGTTTATAAAGATGGAAGAACCGGACACTGACGGCATGCCCTTTCACCAACATGTAGATTGTGACGGTATGCACGTTACACCAACATGTAAAATGTGACGGCATGCACGTTTCACCAACATGTAGGCTGTGACGGTATGCACGTTTCACCAACATGTAGATTGTGACGGTATGCACGTTTTACCAACATGTAGACTGTGACGGTATGCACGTTTCACCAACATGTAGACTACCTTTACATATCATTATATAAAAATACTGTATCCATAAATTTGCTAAGCCAAAACCGTTTATCCATCCATGCAGCCGAACGTGAAATTGTCCGTGACATCAAGGAAAAACTTTGCTATGTTGCCTTGGACTTCGAACAGGAAATGGCAACCGCTGCATCTTCATCTTCTCTCGAGAAGAGCTACGAATTGCCCGACGGACAGGTTATCACCATTGGCAACGAACGTTTCCGATGCCCAGAAACACTCTTCCAACCATCTTTCATTGGTGAGTTCACTTATTATTGATATACCTACCCTGGAAAGAGCAAATTTTCTCCTTCCAACCTCCAATATTAGCTGAATTGTTAAGTCACATAATTTGAAAAGATCTAGGTAAAACTGGATTAAAAATGAAACTCTGATTTACAGTCCGGAAGCATGCCTATTAATAGGTACATTCATAACACACGAGAATATTGAAGTCATGCAGCCATATTGTTCAGATGTTGCAATAAAATGTCATAGTTTCTAATTTACGTACTTGAATGATTAAAAATCATTGTTTTGAAAAACATTTGAATTTTCAAAATGGCCGTTTCGCGCCTAAAAGCCCAGCTCTATTGTCTATTTTATCTAATATTTTGAAAACGGCGGTATGCACATATCAAAGGGAGTGGAAAAGTTGTAGCCATGACAGTAATAAAGGTATTTTCATGTTTTAAATTTCCCCTAGCAAAGATATTTTTCCCAAACGTATTTCAAATTTGAAAAATGTAACATTGCATAAGGCTTAAACGTTAAGGATAGCAAAGGATCACGGGAAATATCACAAAATGGCGACTTCCATGTAGCAAGATGTTCCCATTAATAAGAACATTTATGTTCGCATTAATAGGCATGCTACCGGACTGTTTAACAGTTTAACGTACTCCATGAAGAATATTTGGCAATAAATTTAGTCTATAGCCCTTAAAATCACCAGAGTTTAAATAACTCACTGATGGAAACATCTTTTCCAATTCAAAGCAATTCATCTGCCACAAGTTTTACGCTTGGTTTGGCCTGGCAGTAACCCTTCTTTTGTTTGCATTAAGTGTATACTAACTGATGCGTAAAATCACTAGGCTATCTGTGATGATTTTTTAGTTGCTGCATCCAGAGTCTAAAAGTTATACCGGCAGAAATGGTGGTTCTTGCGGGTAAAAAGACTGAAAATTTATAGCGAGAATTGGGCGTAATGACACATCATCACCAATCGTGTTTCTCAGAAAATTGACTATCATTCTATTTTTAAATGTCATTGCTCATGTGACTTGAATTCATAAGCTAACAATTTTACATTTGCATACAGCATGCATAGACTACACCCGTTGGCAGAAATACGTTCCATTCGTCTACGTTAGATAATGTTTTCGCGGATTTAGAGGTTAGGGTACAGCATGTACAATCTTAACAGCTACCTATCTTGGTTGATTTGAATACAAACATAATCTTTTTGGCACTCTCTAACATACATTTAAACCTTTACTCTCAGGTATGGAATCTGCCGGTATCCATGAAACCACTTACAACAGCATCATGAAGTGTGACATCGATATCCGTAAAGACTTGTACGCCAACAGTGTCCTCTCCGGAGGTACCAGCATGTACCCAGGTATCGCTGATCGTATGCAGAAGGAAATCACTGCCCTGGCTCCACCAACCATGAAAATCAAGATCATCGCCCCACCAGAAAGGAAATACTCCGTATGGATCGGAGGATCCATTCTCGCCTCTCTCTCCACCTTCCAACAGATGTGGATCAGCAAGCAGGAATATGACGAATCTGGTCCCAGCATCGTCCACAGGAAATGCTTCTAATTTATTAGCCAATACCCGAAATCTCAGCATCACTTTTTTCATCACACTTCCAGGGCAGGTTTCCATAACAGAAATTTCTTGTAGTAATATTCTTGCAACGCACGGGAAAACGTTAATATGAACAATACTTAGTCAAACCAATATCCTAACTGCTTGACATGTAAGCTTAGGCGAAGGTGTTAAGCAAGGTCTAACTTATGAGAGTCAATGGTGACCTTGAAAAGGCAGGTGGGGGATTTTAGTATGTTTTATGTTTGAAGGTGACGTCACGCATTTTATCTCTCCTGGGACACAGTACGTTTTAGCACACATTCAAGTAGTATTAGATTGTAGTTTGTTATCATTTTCTATTCGTGTTATGTTGACCCGCTGTTCTCGCAACGTAGAAACCCGCATAAGAATTAAATAAACGAAAAAGAGACAAAAAGACGCAATTTAATTTTTTTACCAAGAAGGAACATTTTGTTTTTTATTATGGTATTTGTAACTATCACAGCAGTAGGTTTTGTAAGTTCTTGTACCTATGGGGAAATTGTTGAAGGAAAATGAAAGAATCTTGTTGAAATATATTGTAAAGTAAATGTTATGTTAGTATTCTTTCACTATTCGTGTATGTTATTTTTGCATTTATTCGGTTTCAATCGGCAAATAAATGCTTTTAGTGAACATAAAAAGACAATCCAGATGTTTTTGTTATCATTAGAAAAATAACAAGTATGTAATCTTTAATTCACTGTACGCATGTGCAGAAGAAAATAAACCCAGTTGTAAATACAGTGCATATTTACTTACCTTCAACATACTCCATTCATGTTCGTCCCCACCCCCTCACGTTCGTCAGACGTCTAAGATTGCACTTGACACTTGTCCCCTCACGTTTTTCACCATCCACTCAAGATCGCCATCTTCTCTAACGTTCGTCACCAACACCTAAGATAACCGTGGACTCCCGTGTACCTTAACGTTTTTCACCCTCTATTCACATACGTCACCCTCCACTCACGTTCCGTCACACTTCACTTATGATCGCCACCCTTCCTGACGTTTGTCACCGACACCTAAGACAACTCTTAACTCGTGCCCCTTCACGTTTGGCACCTTCAATTCACGCTCGTCACCCTCCACTAAATGTTTGTCGCCGACACCTAAAGTAATACTCAAATCACGTTTGTCATACCCCACTCACGTTCGTCACCCTCCACTCAAGCTCGTCACCCTCCACTCACATTCGTCACCCTCCACGTCAATTCGTCACCCTCCACGTCAATTCGTCACCCTCCACTCACGTTCGTTGCCACAGGCACCCTAGGTAACCGTCGACTCATAAGCTCTAATGTTTACCACCCCCCATTCACGTTCGTCACTCTCCAATCACGTTCGCCACCGATGCATAACGCTGGACTCATGTCCTGTCACGTTTTGTCACCCCCCACTCACGTTCGTCGCCTCGTAGTTTATGTTCGTCCCCATGCCCTGACGTTCATCACCGAGACCTAAAGTAACCCCGATTTGGGTCCCCTCATGTTTGTCAACCTCCAGTCATGCTTGTCAACCTCCAGTCACGTTTGTCACCCTCCCCTAATGTTTGTCACCGACACCTAAAATAACCATCGACATCATGACCCCTCACGTTTGTTACCCATCATTCACGTTTGTCACCCTCCATTCACATTCGTCACCCTCCATTCACGTTTGTCACCCTCCACGTTAGTCACTCCATCCACGTTCGTCACCCTCCATCCATTCACGTTCGTCACTCTCTACTCACGTTCGTCAACGATACCTAAGGTAACCCTCGATTCGTGTTTCCTAACATTTGTCACCCTCCATTCACGCTCGTCACCCCCACTAATGTTCGTCACCCTTCCCTGACGTTCGGCACCGATACCCAAGTTAGCCCTCGACTCGATGTCCCCTCACATTTTTCACCTTACATTCACGTTCGTCACCCTCCATTAACTTTGTTCACACTAAATTCACGTTCCGTCACTCCCCATTCGCTTTCTACCCTGATTTTTACCTTAATAGATGTGAAAATCGATAGTTCAATAACCATTAAAAATGTTAATTTGTGGATATTCTGGATCCGCCCTACTCTTCCGCGTTCGTCACCCTCCCCTACATTCGACACCCTCCACATACATTCGGCACCCTAGTCTCACGTTCTTCCATTCCACTCATATTTTTCATCTCCACTAACGTTCGTCATCCCACCCCAGTTACGCATACCACCTTCCACTGATATTCCTCCCATTCTAGCCACAATCGTCACCTTTCACTCACTTTCGGCATCTCGCACTCGTTATCCCATTCGCCATCCCCAGTCACCTTCATGGACCCCACTGACAAACGTACCCCCACTCACGTTCGTCGCTCCCCACTCACGTTTGCCAACCTCCGCTTAGATATCCCTCGAACCTTGTCTACTTACGTTTGTATCCTCCACCCGCGTTCTTCACCTTCCAATAAAATTCGTCACCCTCCCCACACGTTCCTAACCTTCCACCTACTATCGCCATGTTCGGCACCCTCTACTGACGTCCTTCGCCTTCTATTTACGTTCGTCCCCTTTGTCTGTTTGTAGAAGGTTGGAAAGTCATGGAGGGGTTAAGCATGCTCGAGTGTGGTAAATTAACGTGGATTTCTCATATTTGATCTCCTTCAATGGAGAGTTTAAAGAGATAACACTATTAGCTGACATGAACTGATGTTTGTAAAAATAATCTGTTGCTGCTAGTTATAAAGAACATCTTTATAACTCCCAGCAATACATCCACGCCCACCCTCGATATGTGTTAAGTTTTATCATATGTAAACACCAGATTCATTCATAGCTCATCAGAAATACGAAGCATGTGGATTGGCATTACAAAATGAAAAGGTACACATTTTCTGAACAAAAATAAATAAATTATATACTACGAATGGTTGTAAATATATCTCTTAATGATATTCATCTTATTTTTCTTAGGACAACGACCAAATCTCTTTCTCCTAAATCGTGACAAATATTTAATTCTACTGGTTATGTATACAAAATAGACTGTACATGCTGGCGCTTGCAATACATGACAAACAGTTTGCTCAGAAAGAGAGAAGAGAGAGACCTCTTGAAAGAAAGAGGACGAATACAAACAAAAATGTTGATATATATCTTGTTGCATTGGGAAGACATTTATGATTTTAAAGATGTCACAAGTTTACTTGATAATAGGTGGTGTATAAAGTCTACCTGAGAGTATACTTTCTTTAACATTGTTAATGTCAATTAGTTAGATTTCTTTTATTTGAATTTCTTTAGTTTACTAATATTTCGCAAGGCGGTTAATTAAAGTATTTTAAATATCTTATACATATACCTTGTTAAGATTCATTGCAATTACAGATTTAGATATAAAAAAAAGCACTAACCTAGCAAGGCTTATCTTATGCTGATATACAGAAACACATGTGCGCAGGTGAGATCCAGGGCCGCAGCTAAGCTCAAAATTATGTGGGGAGTACGAGCTAGTGAATGTCCGATGGGGGATCCAAAGGCAATTAATATTTAAGTCCTTTGGCGCTGAAAATTGTATTCTTATGTGGTTGGGGAGAAATTAAGTACTATGTTTTCTTGAATGTATAAAGAAAGGAAAAAAACCTCTCTTCCTCCTAGAGAGCGGACTACCAGACTACGGCGTTGGTGAGATACTATACCAAACGCTGACATGTATGCTTCGTCTATTTGAAATGTATCGCCTTACTGTGTATATTATCATAGACATCTTTTTAAAAACGTAAAGATACACGTAATATTTTCAATCTATAAAACAACCCGTTATAATTGTAACAATCTTAACACTTTATAAAATGTATTAAATGTTGCCCTACATCTTAATCATGATAATGTTTTTACTTCCACTTTTTCCTATCCCATCGTTCTTGGAATTTCCCACCTACGTCCAAGCAAATTTCACGCCTTCGTTCGGGCAGCACTTAACATTCCTTTCCAGTCTACTTTGCGACTTTTCGCCAGTCAAATAGATAGCAAACATGAGCGAGTAAGGAAGCGTGCCTGTTACTTGGGGTTGGACGGTTACATCTAAAATGACAGCTCCCTGATCCCACTCCACTTATAATGACAGTCAAAACAGTTTATACAAGAATTATACAAATTCATCAGTTCATAAAAGATATCAGATTAAATCTAACCACCATTAAGATTCGTTAGCAGTTTATAACGTCGCAATGTGATTCCATGAATCAGTTTTATACACCAGTTGTAAAGCACTGGTTAGAGACCCACCAGAGTAAAAACTGAAGCTTGAAACGCTCTGCCACAAAGGGCTCTAGAAATAATTTGCTAAGTATATCGAATTTTGCTGTTCGATTTTATAGTTTGTGAGGAATCCCAAAATAGCTTTCTGTTAAGTTTAGATATTGCTATAGCCGTTATATACTTAACACGACCGCGAAGGGAAACTTTTGAAACAAAATCGAACCAAAAATGCTACTATGAGCAGTCGTGAAACAACGGAGTGAATTGAACCGACCGAAGCCGAGCAAATGTGCAATCAATTTAAGGGTAGGGGCAGTGTAGAGCGTGTATCAGGGCTTTAGCCAACCTAAAATTATATGAGAAACCAAAATTTAAGTAATGTGGGCCATGGGTATTGATTCACAGAAAATGACATCTACATTCTTGTATGACTTTGGTTTGTAAAAGTTTATTTACTGTTCTTTAGTAGACGAGAAAATAATGTAATCTTGTCAAAGCTTCTGGGCGGTAGAAATTTCCCTATTGTCCCCACTACTTGATATGATTTATAGCAAACATCAAGCCTCTAACATTAATTTCCACACGGATCCCAAAAGCTCTGATTGTGCTAATGACTATGATATACGATAAATTATGCCTATATGTTGGCTTTAAAAATACATAAAAATCAGAAATTACTGAACCAATTTGTTAGACACAAAGTTTCAATGTCATATTTTTCCCCACCCCAATATTTCAATCAAAATAAAATTGTTGAAATAATGAAGCGAAAATGTCTTGTTATGTGTGCAAAACAAAAATTATTATCAGCCACGGGTTTGCCAATTTAAGCATGGTATCATGATCGCCGTTAAGGCAGGTTAGATGAATAAATCAAACAAGGAAAAACAATGTAAACCAGATATCGAAACAGACTTCCTGAAAAGTTTATTTAACGTTACAATCTATAATATATACCAATCAGATTGCTTCAAAAATCAAGTGGTTACAGTCAACGGAAACACCGGATCTCCTTGAAAGACTTGAACGCCAACTGAACATGTAAACTGATGAAAGGCACAATGAACTGCAGTAAGCGGTTGGGATTAAAAATGTGTAGGAAATACGCCGCTTGTTTTAATTCAATTCTGAAGTATAATCATTCTTTCTGGAAACTTCCTGCCTAAAAATACTTATAAGATCAGTAAATTAATGAAACTAAGTAATGTCATTCGTCCCTGACCCTTTTTTGACACGTTAGTTCAAGTTTTCCACTAATCAGATAACATATATCTGTGTACTGTAGCCATATGCATCGGCTATACAGTCAGAAGTCGTTGCGAAAATTACGTGAAAAACGTTTACCTTGACTCAACATAATAGTGTACCCGAATAGTGACGATGCACGGCCTTTCCGCGACGAATTTGTGGCCGTTGCCTTTTGTAATTGTAAATTTAAAAATTCGTCCTACTATGTAACAAGACAATTAAAAAATTAAAAAATTCATTAATAATCATATGAAATTAATAAGAATTCCACACATTTTGGATTATTTACTTATTATGACATTGTTTAAAACTAGATGCATTTAATTTGATTAAAACCAATTTGAATGAACTTGTAATATTCTATTAAAATGTTGATATAATACAAACATTTAACTACTACATGTAATTAACTGTTAATGAATTAATTTATTAACAGTCACCAGTCTTTTTAATATTGTTTTGGATACTGGTATTATTCCAAAGAAGTGGAAACCAAGGTATATTATTCCGATCTCCTGCTGATCCCAATAACTATCGTGATCTCCTGCTGATCCCAATAACTATCGTGATCTCCTGCTGATCCCAATAACTATCATGATCTCCTGCTGATCCCAATAACTATCGTGATCTCCTTCTGATCCCAATAACTATCGTGATCTCCTGCTGAACCTAATAACTATCGTGATCTCCTGCTGATCCCAATAACTATCGTGATCTCCTGCTGATACCAATAACTATCGTGATCTCCCTAATAACTATCGTGATCTCCTGCTGATCCCAATAACTATCGTGATCTCCTGCTGAACCCAATAACTATCGTGATATCCCAATAACTATCGTGATCTCCTGCTAATCCCAATAACTATCGTGATCTCCTGATCCTGATAACTATCTGATCCCAATAACTATCGTGATCTCCTGCTGATCCCAATAACTATCGTGATCTCCTGCTGATCCCAATAACTATCGTGATCTCCTGCTGATCCCAATAACTATCGTGATCTCCTGCTGATCCTAATAACTATCGTGATCTCCTGCTGATCCCAATAACTATCGTGATCTCCTGCTGATCCCAATAACTATCGTGATCTCCTGCTGATCCTGATAACTATCGTGATCTCCTGCTGATCCCAATAACTATCGTGATCTCCTGCTGATCCCAATAACTATCGTGATCTCCTGCTGATCCCAATAACTATCGTGATCTCCTGCTGAACCTAATAACTATCGTGATCTCCTGCTGATCCCAATAACTATCGTGATCTCCTGCTGATCTCAATAACTATCGTGGTATCACATTGCTGAGCTGTTTCGGTAAACTCTTCGCTGCTAAATCAAATGATAAGTTAACAACGTTCTTAGATATTACAGGTACCATGTGTGAAAATCAAGCAGGTGTTCAGGAAAATAATTTGACATTAGGCCATATTTTTACACTCCACTGTATTATTAATATCTATCTCAAGCAAAGAAAGAAATTATACTGTGCCTTCATAGACTACAGAAAAGCCTTTGATATGATTAACAGATCAGCACTCTGGTCAAAGCTAATTGCCAACGGTTTATATGGTAAATTTGTTACTGTCATTTATAATCTGTATTTTGAAGCTAAATCTTGTATTAAATACAATTCATTATCTTCCTACTTCACTTGCAATATTGGTATCCGTCAAGGAGAAAATTATCTCCTTTATTATTTTCAATTTTCCTCAATAATTTAGATTCATCCATGAGGAAAAGTAATGTCACTGGGTTAAACTTGATTAATTCTGAAACAATTAAGCATTTTGAGTACTGATGATACTGAGATGTGGTTAAAACTTTATGTTCTGCTTTATGTTGATGACACAGTTATTTTATCTGAAAGTGAAACTGATTTGCAGAATGCACTCAAAGCATGATTATTGTAAAACTTGGCACCTGTCTGTCAATCCTAGTAAAACTAAAATTGTTATTTTTTTCCAGAGTTAAAAAAGAACCAAGCCTTCATGCAGCTTTGGTAGTGACACAATTAATGTGTGTGATGACGTCACCTATATGGGAGTGGTTTTAGATTTTAATGGTAATTTGAAAACAGCCATCAGCAAACAAGTGTCCCAAGCAAGACACGCTATGTTTGCCCTCCTATCCAAAGCAGCTAAACTACATCTTCCCATTGATGTTACATGCAATCTTTTGATAAGCTTGTCCTACCTATCCTCCTTTATGGCTGTGAGGTATGGGGCATTGAGAAAATTGATCATGTTGAAGTTTTCTATAACACATTCTTAGAAGGCTTCTTAAGGTTAATAAGCTGCCTGCCAAGTGAGGTTGGTAAATACAAATTAAATAGCACCGTTGAAAAAAGACTAATTAACTTCTGGGGTAGACTTGTTACTGGCATCCAATCAATTTTTTTACATCCGCTGTACAGTTGGATAAAAACTATGGCTGAATCTTTACCCAACGATTATGAATCATTGTGGATATGCAAAGTTAAAGTAATTTTAGATCATTGTGGCTTAAGTTTCATTTGGTAGGCACAGGGTAATCACAATTTAAATTGGATAAGAAACACCCATAATCGTCGCCTACAGGATATGGACCTTAGAACTGGTCAAGTGATGTGAACAGCAATAGCCTGTTAACAATTACATAATTTTCAAAAAAATTAAATTTTGAACGTTATTTACTACAGTTAAATCACAATGACAGATCATCCATGACGAAATTCAGATGTGGAAATGTTAAATTGCCAAGTAACCAGAACAAATTTCACCAACGCGACAATGATAAAACATGCAACCTATGTCGAAATGATATATTAGGTGATGAATTCCATTATTTGTTTGTCTGTAATTATTTCAAGACTGAAAGAACCAAATATCTTAACAGTTACTTCTACAAACGTCCGAACACAATTAAAATGTCCTAATTATTTAGTTTATCTGATAACTGTGTGCTCTCAAAGCTATGCAAATTTGTTAAAGTGATTATGGAGAGATTTTTGTGATTTTTATCTGCCAATTGACTTCATTCCTCACAGTTTTTTACTTCAATTCACTTGTTTTTTTTAAGTAGTAACATGCCTGATCGTTCCATTCATAATAACTGTACATATTGTATATATTATTCTGTATAAATTCTTTTTTAACTGTTCTTCTTTTGTGTATAGTATTTCTTTTAAGTAATCATGTAAATTTTGTACCACCACTTTAATTTGTTTGTTATTGCATTTCTCATACCCCAGAAGGGGTCAACAGAGTAAGAATAAACTAAATTAAACTAAGTACCAATAACTGAATAATAACAAAGCTTGGATGTTGAATGTATGAACGAGATCTGACAACAATACGTAACATATACCACATGGTGAATGTTAACGAGAATATTAACCACTCGGTTACCGTTGTTCATGTACACAAGCGGTATTTGAGAGAGAAATTGAAGGACCCCCCCCCCTTCCCCCTACCTGCCGTTCCCGAATTTCTACCATTTGTAAGAATATTTGTTGCATCTTAGCGTGATTTTAACCCCCAATTTTTTTGATTTGCTCCACTTTCGGTAGGAAAATTTCGCCCACTTTTCATGTCTTATGCGTCATGAGGCTGAATTAATCCGGGGTAAGGAGTACGGTAATTACTGAGCTAAAATTTATAAATTTTGTTTGAACGAAATATTTTGTTACAGCTCTACAATTTAATTGACAACAGTTACCGTCTTAATTTTTTTTTTTAATTGAATGAAGACCCCCCCTCTTCTTTACCAGTAGATATAATCTCTGAGCCCAAGCAGTATTCATTTAAAAAAAAGGCACTTTTGTGATATTTGTTTAAAAGTGTCCGCAAATTCCGCCACAAATTCTGGCACCTTTGACAGTAATCAAGGTAAACTTTTCATTTTCAAAAGGGGCACTTTATTCATTTTTGTATGTGGCACATTCCCCATGCCCTCCCCGTTCATACACTCATGTATTGAGCATCACGAGATGGACATGAAACTCATTAAAACAAATATGCAATAACTGCCTGAAGAACAAATATTGACTAATCTACACTAAGCTAGACTAAGCTAGTACTGTAGTAGTGTGTAGCATGTAGGGCATACTGAGTGAGATAATTATGTCACTAGTTTTCCACTTGATCAATATAATATATTAATGAATATAATATATTGACGAATATATTGATGAATAATATAGTCATGAATATAATGAACATGAATCTCATACCAATAAACATATATTCAGTGGCCGTACCATACCAGCAAGTACTTTACACTGCCACAAACTAACACAATATCCTATCGGGTAACAAATATTACAAGGGTGTGTTGTGCCTCAGGTAAAGAAGGGGTCCAATAAGTCATCCTGCATCTTCAGTTGTGGTTTTTAGACCAAAAATGTTTTGATTTCGTATCATAATACCTGAAAAACCTGTACCGCCTTCTAAAGACGTCATAGAAAAAACATTCATGTAAAAACTAGCGACCTAATGCCTACAAAGGTGACACAATACATATACACAATGCCCACGCTAACCATCTCTCCTCACCCACCCCATATAAAAGTACCATGTGAGCACAGGTGGTGAGATTATCATTCATTGGATAGAACGAATGCTTACGGCCCAAAAGATCAATATAGTTGTTGGGGGCCGCGTATACAAGTGGGAGAGCATAAAGTTGAAAATGTTTTTTAAATATATGGGTAGTTGCCTTCGAGAAGGCAAATAGCATCTTGTCAATGGATAGATAGGTGATGTCAGTCCAATTGGGTACAGGAACCTTTCCATTGTAGTTATACCATGTTATTACGGACAAAATCAGACATGCCACAAACGTTCCTACTCCTAAGCGTGTACGTAGGCCTAATGTGTCCCATAAATCGTAATGATAACTCCCTCCAGTAGAACATCAAATCCCTAAAGAACGGCTTGGAAATATTAGGAAATGACTCGAAAACTAAATTTAAAATGTGGTAAAAAAGGCGTCAATGCATGCATTGTCCTTCCCACAGAAACATTAAGAGAACTCCTGCCCTGACTGCAAATCAGTTTGATATATGTTTTTACAACGTACAGAAAACACAATCATGTTTTGATGTTAAGGTCATCAAGCACCTCGCGTCTTATCAATGACTCAAAATTAAATTTATCCACCAATATTATTCCACATTCATAATAAAAATCAATTTATCTACGAATCATATTCCTAATTCATAACTTACAGTGGTAAAGGACGGTTCATTCTTTCACACACACAGAAAAAAAAAAAAACTAAATCATATAGTTTTACCTAATCACGTGACTAGGCGTCACCTATTGCAGTTCGCTTCGTCTGTAAAGTTCCTCCAAACTTCGTACATCTTTAAAGGGTCCTTGTACCCATGTATTGTCATTAAATTGGGGTTACGAAGCGAACAAGTGTCGCTCTTCTCTCCCCAGTTTTTAAAGCCTTTGTGATCTGTGGGCGAAACGCCTATTTTCTTAGCTAAGATTCCCTGATACGCGTCATCGATTGGTATAAACGCGGTTGTTAACGACTTCTCATACATAGCAGGAATGATATCGGTAGATATGATATAACCACCTCCTGAACAATATGGGGGGAAATACCGTCCACTATAAACATGGTCTGGAACGAAATATTTGGAATCCCTCCGAGTGACTCTTACACTTCGGTACAAGACAGATCCGAAGAAAAATTTACTCTGCGCTCTTCCCTTCTCTCGCTCTTGATGTATATGACCTACGATATTATCCCAATTGACGAACATATCGTCATCTCCTTTGTACATGTATTTCGCATGGGCACAATTCTGCGTGACCCATCTCAGACCCATGACGACTTTTAAAGTGAGATTTTGAAAAGATTCTCTAAAATTCGCCTGAACGATGTCTGCAAACTTGTCATCCTCCACTTGCACTTTCTTCTGAATCTCGACCGTGTCTTTCTGCGTCAGACCCATCATGAACACCACCTTAATCGTTTCACCGTTGACATTACTTACGGAACCCCACGTCTCCCTAATAGCCCGTCGCGCCTCAAAATTCCGCGGTAGGGAACTGATCAATACAACCACGAATATGTCCTCTTTCTCATTTTCAGAATTAAGGCACATTTCAGGGTGGTCGTGAATAAGGTGAAGCGTTTGTTCCAGATACTTTTCATTAGAATTTGAATTAAGTACAAGATCAAGATCTGGTTCGGGGCAATTCCGTAAGAATGTTTCATTCCTTAATTTTTCCCACGAGTCAAAATACAGTTGAGGTTGGTCGAAACCACGAGCGGTAATGAAATTTCGTAAGCCGCATGCATCAGCTTTATAGTCCCTATAACTAAATTTTTCATCTTGAAGCAGATGCCAGCCTTTCTCCTTGCCGATGACGCCAGCAAAAATGTCGGCGAAAGGAAGCACCGGTTGCTCCCATGAATTCTCAACAATATCTATAGCTACATCGATTGTTATCACAGAGCCAGCATCAATAGTACAGAATGGCGGATACAATGGACCCTTGAATAACTCTTTGGCTACATAATAACGGCTGTTCCTATTTCTCTCCGGTTTGCTGTGACTGTTGACACGACCCCTCCACGTTTTCTTTGTGTCCTTCTCATTTAGGTTTCTGAGAATTCGAATCAAACGCTCAAAATTCACCAGAGTATGATCGTCTCCTTGATAAATAAATTTGGTTGAGGGACAATTTTTTGTCACAAACCTTAAACCTAACAAAGATCTGAATGTGCCATTTCGCGAATCCTCAATAAAATTCCCTTGTAAAATGTCGTCATATTTCTCATTTTCTTGGAAGAAAGTTTGTTCCAAAGCCTCGTTTGGCTCTGACGGTTGACCCAAAACAAACATAGTCACGATACCCATGTGCTCAGCATCCGGGACATTGGCCCAGGTCTCTCTGATGGCGGACCTAAACTCCTTATTTCCCGGTTGCGACGATATCAATGCAATCAGAAACGGACTTGTCCGCTGACAAGTTTCTTTGTGATCAAACACTTGTTTTAGTACGTATGGGAACACGTTTGCATTCAACGTGTTTCCATACAGCTGCAGGTCTTCTTGATTGCTAAATCCATCGAGCCCGTCCACCATGTTTTCTTTCTCATCCTCCTTATGCTCCTCCACAAGCTCTTTTTCTCTTTCCTGCTGCTCTTTGCTTTCCGTATCGTTATGCACAGTCTCTACTAGCTTCTTATCTTTCTGGGGATCCGACCGATACGCCTCTTCTAAAATGGCTCTCGCGTGTATGGGAGATTTTCTTTCCAACTCGGGGTTATTGTCACCGGGCGCATGAGGTCCACCATCAATCCCTACCCCTGTAGCATCCATATACACCATAACAACCAAAACTCGCCCGACATAGATAAATACGAGAGCAAATAAGATGGTCTCCAAAAATTTCCTTCGAATCATTATTATGATATTATGATATCACAAGGTAAGACAAAACATATCGTTCAAAATGCACACTTGATGAGCAGTAAAGGAATTGCAATTATATAATGCGGTAGATCCACTACCGATACTTCCTTTTTGCAATGAAAACGGCTACTTATCATCTAAGTTTGTCATTTTTAGATTTCCCTTTTCTGTTTAGTGAGTGAAACCGCTCTTTCCTTTCCAACGTTTAAATTTTCTTAAACAGTAACTCTGATTATCTGGTATCAAAGTTCGAATATTCAGGAGTTAAATTTTAACAGGGCAGCTCGTTTTGATGGCATGTCTGTACGTTGACACCAAACGGTCACAAGCATAAACTAATGCATGGTTAAAGCGAAGCAATGTAGAAAATAGCACCGGTTCATAGCACCTGTCACTTAGTCACCCTTTCAACCAATAATGCGTGTATCTGTGGAGGAAGAAAGACAAAATATAATTATGGTCATATTAATATATTTCTGCATACAAAAAAAATCTTCTTCATTTTAAATCCTTTTCAAGTTTTCACGGATACATTCAAGTATGTTCACCAACAGGAACAATTAATACAAAGTATAACGCAGGGAGGGGAGGTGCCAGCAAAGTGACACCTTCCAAGCATGCCAGGTGAACAGTCCGGGAGAGGTAATACCTGTAAAACACCTGAGATAATAAACGTCCAGCAGCCGTTTTGGTCATATTTTGCGATGACAATGTACAGAAGGATTAAGCGAGAGACCATTTTGTCATATAAAATGTAAGATGTTTCGATGTGTAATTTTACTGCTTAAAATCTGCAATCTCAACGACAAAGTAATACTTTTCCAAATATTTGAATTTTAAAATGACTGTTTCGCGCCTAAAAGCTTTGTTTTGTTTTTCTTGATTTTTCCTCATATTTCAAAAACGGCGTGGTAAACATAACTAGCACGGTAAATACCGCCATGGTTCGCATGCCCATGCAAATAGACACCCATATCATTTAACCCGGCCAATTATAAAAATGGCATCTTACACTAAGTCCCACATGGCATCCCATGTTCCACTGGACATCCCACCCCACATCCCACATGACATCTCATCCCATCCCTTGTCCCACATGGCATTCCACCATATCTCCTACATGGAATTCCATCCCATCACTTGTCCCACATGGCATTCCACCATATTTCCTACATGGCATTCCACCATATATCCCACATGTCATTCCACCATATGTCCCACATGGCATTCCACCAAATGTCCCACATGGCATCCCATCATATGACCCACATGGCATCCCACCCCATGTCCCACATGACATCCCACCCCATCCCTTGTCCTACATAACATTCCACCATATCTCCCATGTGGCATTCCTCCATACAGTATGTCCCACATGGCATTCAACCATATATCCAACATGGCAATCCACCATGTCCCACATGTCATTCCACCATATGTCCCACATGGCATTCCACCAAATGTCCCACATGGCATTCCATCATATGACCCACATGGCATCCCACCCCATGTCCCACATGACATCCCACCCCATCCCTTGTCCTACATAACATTCCACCATATCTCCCACATGGCATTCCTCCATACAGTATGTCCCACATGGCATTCCACCATATATCCAACATGGCAATCCACCATGTCCCACATGGCATCCCACCCTATGACCCACATGGCATCCCACCCTATGTAACACATTAATCCAACCATATGTCCCACATGGCATCCCTCTCTATGTCCCACATGACATCCCTTCCTGTGTCCCACATGGCATCCTTCCATATGTCCCCCATGTCATCCCACCTAATATTCCCGCATCAGTGGCTTCCCACATGTCCCACATGGCATCCCATCTTCTGTCCCACATTGGATCTCACCATATGTTCTACATGTTCCCATCCTTGCGCGGAATAACCTTAACATCCATACCAAGCAAAATATTTGGCAGAGTTTTAATCGACAGAATTAGAAACGGTGTTGACAGTAAGATGAGAGATGAACAGGCTGGATTTAGAAGAGGAAGGAGTACCACCGAGCAAATTTCATCCTGCGCAACATTCTAGAACAGGTGGCTTAATGGCAGTCAACCATATATATATACTGTATATCGCCTTTGTTGACTTCGAGAAGACGTTTGGCTCAGTGCACAGAGAAGCCTCTGGAAAATAATGACAGCCTATGGTATTCCACAAAAGACAATATGTTTGATTAAAGCGTTATATCAGTATATGAAGACAGTGAATGTACAGTTATAGATGATGGTGTGGAATCTGAATGGTTTCAAGTAAAAAGTGGTGTAAAGTAAGGTGATGTAATATCAGGGTTCCTTTTTCTGATGGTGGTAGAGTGGGTGATGAGGAACACGACTAATAATAACAGGAATGGAATTATATGGAAGTTCATGTCAACTCTTGAGACTTACGATTTTGCTGATGATATCGCTCTACTTTTATCTACATACCAACACATGCAAATCAAAGTGACCAGCCTCAATCAGTATGCTGTACAAACTGGGCTAAGAATTAATAAGGATAAGACAAGAGCTCATGAAAGTTAACAGCAAATGTGCAAACAATGTTTATATTGATAACCAACAACTAAATGAAGTAAACAAGTTTAGATACCTTGGTGCAACAGTAAGCTTACAAGGTGGTGGCGAGGAAGATATCCAAAACAGAATCTCTAAAGCAAAAGTAGCATTTATGAAATTAAATAAGATATGGAACTCAAGCACATTCTCAATACATACAAAAATACGACTGTTTTAACTCTCTTATTAAGTCTGTACTCTTGTATGGTTGCGAGACACGGAGAGTTACTGTAGCAGATAATAAAAAGCTGGATACATTTATGTTCAAATGTTACAGGAGAATTTTGAAGATCAGATGGCCATAGGTAATATTTAACGATGAAATACTGAGAATCACTAGACATGACAAAATTAGCACTGAAGTAAAAAGAGGGTAGAGGTGGATTGGTCATGTGATGCGCATGAGCACTATTAAGCACTGACATGACAAAATTAGCACTGAAGTAAAAAGAACAGGGTGGAAGTGGATTGGTAATGTGATGCGCATGAGCACTATTAAGCACTGTGTGACAGCTATGACGTGGAAACCAGAGGGCAGAAGGGAAAGTTGGTCGTCCTAGAACGACCTGGAGAAGGACAGTCGAGAAGGAGAGGAATGTGATGGGATGGAAGTCGTGGACAAACAAGTTGCAAATAACAGAGTCCAATGGAGAGAGTGCACTGCAGCCTTATGGGCCAGGAGGCCTGAAGAGACTAGGTGAGGTGAGGTGAGTTCCCATCCTACTTTATGTCCCACATGGCATCATATCTTACGTCCCCATTGCCTTCTACCCTACATCCCACATTACCTCATTCCCTACGTCACACATGGCATCCCACCCCATGTCCCAATGACATCCAATGTCTCACATGACATCCCATCCCATAGCATTCCACGCTATGTCCCTCATGACATTCCACCATATATCCCATATGGCATCCCACCCTGTTTCACATGGCATCGCACCCCATGTCCCACATGGCATAAGCTCCATAAGAAGTCTTGTCCTAGCTATCACAGTCTCTGATTGAGCACACTATGTATGAAAGTCTTGTCAGTACGTCCATATGATAACTTATACGCAAATAAACTGTTGAATAAGAATAGAAAATAAAGGTGGGTCAAATAATCATGCCTTGGTGCATACCACATAGTACATATTTTATCTTATGTCCCGCATTCCCCATCCATGTCCCATATGACATCCATCCCTATGTCCACATGCAGTCACATCCTGTCACACTCCCTGACTGGGCATACTAGGTAAAAAAGTCTTGTCCGTTCATATACTGTAGCAACTTTATGCAAATGACCACAATAATAAAGGCGGAGTTTAATAATCAAGCCTGGTTTTGTAGACTTTGTAAGGAAACCATTCTTCAACATGTCTTAAAAGTCTCTGAAAAACTAACATTTAGTAAGGAAATTCCAGCCTTCCATAAGGATATCTGAAGAAACTTTAACTTTGTCTAAGAAACTCTGAAGAAACTTCAACACTTTCTGAGGAATTCTCCCAAAACTAACATTTCTGAGGAAATCTCAGGCAAAACTGTGGACGATCGGACGGACGAAATCGCCATTACATAGGTTCGCATTATGCTTCGCATGTTCACATAAAATGGAGTGGATAATATTTAGCTAGGAAAGCAATGAAGGTTTATTTATCTACCTACTGTGGTGTAGCGGTTATCATACCTGTCTACAGACCACGAGGCCCCAGGTTCAATCCTGGGGTGGGTAGACACGCCAGTGCACCACAACTGGTTATCAAAGGCCGTGGACATTGACTTGGTTGTCGATGTTATGTCTGTCCGTACGTCGTACCTGTGTTCTCGTCCGGGTCGTATTAAGCGTTTCGTGATAGCATTTGTTTGTTTGTTTGATGAGGTCTTAACGGCACCACGACAACGAAGGTCAAATTGTGCCTGAGAGGTCAGATCATTTTAGAGGTAGTAAGGAAAGAGACCAGGGGAAGAATGAGAGAAATTCAAGAACAAAAGCCAGAAAGCTGTGATCGAGAGAGGAGGTGCATGGGTAAAACTAAAAACAGAGTAGAGAGGGGGTGGAAGAGGAGGATTAAATATGGTTGTAGAGGGATGCATGCTGAAGGAAGGAGACTATTTTATCTGGAGGATTTTTGGAAGAACTCAGCAATTGAGTTGTGGGGAGCGAGAGAAGCTCTGGGAAGGTTGTACAGGGGGCAAGCAAGGAGAACGTGTTGGATTGTAAGGATGCAGTGGCAATTGTTACAGAGGGGTTGGGGGAACCAATAAGGAGGTGGGAGGAGTGAGGTGGGTGTGACCAATTCTAAGACGGGTAATATGAACGTTGTCGATACGAGAAAGGTTGTTGATGGTGGATTTGATCGGGATTGTGGGCTGGATAACATGGAGTTTGTTATCAATTTGGAAGTTCCATAAGGTTTGCCAGCGGTCACGAACAAGAGAAGCGATAAGCGGTTTGATGTCAGAGAGGGTTTTGGGAAAAGGGGAAGGGAGGAGGTTAAGGGCAAGCTTAGCGGCTGTATCAGCCCTGTCATTGCCAGGGATGCCAACATGGCTGGGTATCCAGAAGAAAAGAACACTTTTCCTGCAGAGGGTGGGAGAAAAGAGTTTCCGGAGGAGGAGGTGGCAGGTGAGGTTATCCCATTTAAGATTGAGTAATGAAGTAAGAACAGCCTTTGAGTCAGAGAAAATGGCAAAGTGACTAAGAGGAGAGTACTCAATAAAGTTGAGGGCGAGGAGAATGGCCTTAGCCTCGGCTGAAAAGATGGATGAGTGGTCAGGAAGTCTGCTACTGAGGGTGATGTCTTGGATGATGGCAGCAGCAGCTGTCTTGTTGCCTTCCTTGGAGCCATCAGTATAGATGGAGGTGTAATTTGAGAGTTGGTCTTTGATTTGGTTGTGGAGATTGATGAAGAGATTAGGGTGAGTTTGAGTTTTGTTATAAGTGGAGAGGTCTAGGTGGACAGAAGGAAGGGGGTGGCCCAAGGCGGAAAAGTGGGCCAGGAATAGGTGCCGAGAGTGGCGGGGTTGATGCCAAGTTGAAAGAGGTCTGATTTAATGCGTAAGCTGAAGGGGGCGATAGGGTTTTAGTCCTATCAAAGAGGGAGGAGAAATTGGGGTACCTAATGAGGTTGTAAACAGGGTTCTGGGTGTTGGTGAGGACTCTAAAAGCATAGGAGATGCTAAGCTTTTTACATCTAAGTAGAAAGGGGGTTCGTTGGCTTCAACATGAAGGCTAGTGATTGGGGAGGTCCTGTAGGCTCTAGACAAAGCCTGAGGGCTTCATTTTGGATGGTGTTAATGTGGTTGAGGTATGAGTTGTGAGCGACACAGTAAACAATATTGCCATAGTCAAGCTTGGCACGAATGGTGAGCCTGAAAATTTTGAGGAGAGCATGGCGGTTCGCTCCCCAAGTAGTGTTGAGAGCAGTCGGAGGATGTTGAGGGAGCTATTGCATTTTAGTTTCAGGTTGGTGATGTGTGGCTTGTAGGTGAGCTTGGGGTCTAGAGTTAGACCAAGGAACTTTGTGTTTTCAACTTTAGGGATGCGATTCCCATTGAGCACAAAGTTCGGGTTGGGGGTGGAGGTTGTTGAAATGACAAAAGTGCATGCAGACTGTCTTGTCTTTGGAGAATCTAAAACCGTTATTGTTGCTCCAGACTTGCAGCTGATTGAGGCTGGTTTGAAGCTTATTTTCAACAATAGGAAAGCTAGGGGAGGAGTAGAAGATGGTGAAGTCATCCACGTAGAGGGTACGTTTGATGCTGGGGCCAAGGTCATTCCGATGTCATTAATGCTCAGGTTGAAGAGAGTGGGGAGAGGATGCTGCCTTGGGGACGCCCTCTTCTTGGGGTACGGCTTGGAGAGGTGTGGCCAATACGAACTTGGAACTGCCTGGGTGAGAGGAAGTTTTGAATAAAGATGGGGAGGTGGCCTCTGAGGCCAATGGTGTGAAGTTTCCGGGTAATGCCGTATTTCCAAGTAGTGTCGAAAGCTTTCTCGAGGTCAAAAATATGGCAATGAGGTGTTCCTTTTTTGCAAAGGATTCCCGGATAGCGGTGTCGAGCGTAATTAACTGGTCAAGGGTATTGCGACGTTTTCGGAAGCCGCTTTGGTGAGGAGAGAGGATTCTGTTGGTCTCGAGGAACCAGTTTAGTCTCTGATTAATGATCTTTTCCATAATTTTACAGAGACAGCAAGTAAGGGCGATGGGTCGGTAGCTGGTGGGGTCGGTGCTATCCTTCCCCGGTTTAAGGACGGGATGACAATAGCTGTCCTCCAGATAGGGGGAAAGGAGTGTGAGGACCAAATGTGGTTGAAGATGGTGAGTAGGGTAGTGGTGGCTTTGATGGGGAGGTGTTTCAGAAACTGATAGGGGATGTTATCTGGGCCCTTGAGGTGCAGCCAGCGTCGCTGATGGCTTGGTTTAATTCAGAAAGGGTGAGAGGGGTGTTGTAGCTTTGGAGTTGTCAGAGGGAAAAGTGATTCTCCAGGCTTCATCGCAAGCTTTTTGATTTTGAAAGCATTGGAGTAGTTGGTCGAGGCCGAGATGTTGCTGAAAGAGGCGGCGAGGTGGTCAACGATGTCTTTTTTTTTGCGGTGAGAAGGTCTCCATTCCAAGAGAGATGGGAGATGGAAGATTTGCCTACTCTGCCGTGGAAGCTGTTAACCATTCTCCAAATCTTCTTAGTGGGGTGTTGGTGGTGAGAGAAGAGATAAAGTTGTTCCAAGTGTTGGTTTTACTGTCCTTGATAGTGCGTCTGGCCTTGGCACGGCTGATGCGAAAGAGGTTAAGGTTATGGGTGGTCGGGTTACTTTTAAAGTTCCTGAGGGCTCTTTTCCTGTTCTTGATGGCGGTTTTGCAGTCATCTGAGAACCAGGGGTTGGGGGGATGATTTGGGGGTTTGGAGGTTTTGGGAATTGAGCAGGTGGCGATGTTGATAAGGATATTACTGAAGTTAGACATGGGATCCTCATCCTCGAGAAGATGGGGGAGAGGTGTGAGTCACAGAGGGTTTCAAAAGGGACCAGTCAGCCTTGTCGAGGTTCCAGTTGGGGTGTGCTCAGTGGGGATTTGAAGATTGGAGTGTATAAGAAGAGGGTAATGATCACTACCACAGAGGTCAGCAGTGACTCTCCAACTAAAGTCAAGGAGGAGGTTAGGGGAACAGATAGACAGGTCAATACAGGTGAGAGAGCCTGTGGCAGGATGAAGGTAGGTCGGGGAGTTAGTGTTCAGTAAGGACAGGCTGTGCTGACGGAGAGCGTTTTCGATGAACTTGCCTCTAGGGGTGGTGGTATTAGAGCCCCACAGAGGGTTGTGAGCGTTGAAGTCACCAAGAAGGATAAGGGGTGGGAAGCTGAGAGATGAGGTTGTTAAGGCTGGTTGGTTGAATGTTGGTGTTGGGAGGAGATAGATATTGCAGAGAGTGAAAGTTTTGTGGAGGGAGATAGAAATACAGATGGCCTGAAGGTCGGTGTGCACACGAACAGGGCTGTGTGGGATATCGTGTCTAACGAGAATGGAGACGCCACCACAGGCCCTGTCAGCATCCACTTGATGTTTGTGATAGCAAGCAAAGTTGTTAAGGGAGTAATGGTCGGTGGTTTTCAAGAAAGTTTCTTGTAGGCAGAAGACGACCGGGTTGAAGGTGGAGGCCAGAAGGTCGATTTCTTCAGAATTGGCCTTAAGGCTCCTAATGTTCCATTGTATGATGTTGTGGGTGTTATTGTAATTGATTGTGGTGTATGCCATAAAGGAGGCGGGGGTTATCTGGAGGAAGATCTGCTGGGTCTGAGTTCGCTTGTTTTTTCTTTGGATTTGTTTCTTTGGGAGCGATTGTTTTGAAAATTGGACGAGAAGTATGATCGGTGTGTTCGGTAATCGAACAATCCATACTCTCTTCAGTGTGGGTTTGGGAGGTGGGTTGTTTGTTGATTGGTTGTTTGTTGATAGGTTGTTTGTTGATTGGTTGTTTTTGGTTGGTTGTTTGCTGGTTGATTTGTTGGTTTGTTGGTTGTTTGCTTGGCTGGTTTTAGCTTGATGTATGAAGGTATTAGTGGAGTTGGTGTAGGGGCGGTAGGGGCTTTAGAGTAGGAAGGGGGTTGAGGAGAGAAGTGGAGGTGGAGGTGGTGTGGGTATTGGGTGTGATTGGGTTGTTGGAAATGGTGATGGGCTTAGGACTAGGTAAGAAGAGCCAGGTGAGGTCGGTTTGGGCATGGGAGTTAGTTTTGTTGTGTTAGTTGTGTTTGGGGCGGAATTAGAGTTAGAGGAGACTACGTTTGAGTAGGAAGGCTTGGAGTTAGAGAAGCGAGGAATTGTTTCCTGGCCTCAGGGTAGGTTATGTTGGGGTTAAGGGTTTTAAGTTTTGTTATTTGTTTTTCCTGAAGCCAGGTGGGACAGTCTTTCGAGAAGGAGGGATGGTTTGCTGGGTGTTTACCGTCACAATTTGTGCAGAGTGGGGGGTTGGTGCAGGAGGTGTTGTCATGGTCCGGGGCTCCGCAGTTACCACAGCGCGCTTGGCTGTGGCAGGAGTTTTTCCCGTGGCCATACCTCTGACAATTGTAGCAACGTAAAGGGTTAGGAATATAAGGGGCGACCTGGATTCTCAGGTAGCCGGCAATGATGTGGGAGGGGAGAGTTGGAGTTGCGAAAGTGAGAAATATGGTGTTGGTGGGAGTTTCGGCTCCGTCTCTCTTTAGAACGAGACGACGGGCTTCGGTTACATGTTGGTTAGCTAGTTCTTCTTGGAGGTCGTCATCGGTCATGTACGCAAGATCGCGGGTGCGTATGACGCCTTTGCTGGAGTTTAGGGAACGATGGGGGGTGACTGTGATGTCGATACCAGAGTTGGATAGGGTTTTGGTGGAAAGAAGGGTGGTGGCTTTGTGTCCCTGGTGCAGTGCACCAGGAGATCACCGGATCTAAGGGTAGAGACTTTAGGGAGGGTACCGACAAGGCCAAAGAGGGCTTTATGGATGAGGAAAGAAGAAACTTTTTAAAGCTTTCCTGCTTGTTGGTGGCATGGATTATAAGGATTTTTGGGATTGGGGTTGCAGAATGGTCAATGATGGTAGCAGGTGGGTCACGGGGAGGGGAGGGGGGGGGGGGTCAAGGTCACTGCATAGGCGCTTTGTCATTATGAAAGAAAAAACCAAGGGCCGAGAGACCCAAGGCAGCTAGAAAAAATCGCGGAACCACTATATGGGGACCGCTGTATTAGTACCGAAGGGCGTGAAAAGTCGGGACAGAACGAGGGAAAATATAATAGAAAAAAAGAAAAGAAACGATCTCACCGAGGATAAAGCCCATCCACCGAAAAGAAAATCCGAAAATGAAGTTATAAAACAAAAAGGTGCAAATTGGAGAGAAATTGGAGCGAAAATAGTTTAGGAGAATAGGAGCAGTTGTCACGTCGCTCTCGTACACAACTATCATAACCGAATGCGCAGGCGACGACCCCGTCATTGTAATTGTGTGTTCAACTCTCTCTATCTTTCTCTCCAAGGTATATTTCCGAGTTATAAGTTTGGCCGGGCAAAGAAATTTTCGCAGGGGAATTTGAAATTCATAAAACTGCATAAGGCTTTAACGTTAGTATTGCAATGCATCATGGGAAATATCAAAACATGGCGATGTTCATGTAACGAAAAGTTTCTAAATTAAGGAACCTTTTGGTTCTTTATTTTAGGACCTCTCCCGGACTAGTGAAAGAGGGAATGTGGTCCCAAGAAAATGATTTGACATATTACCAGTAATGCTAATGCATGCTACTGATGTCGGTTCCGAGGCACTTCTTGATTGGGTTGTCAGTATTTATGTTCTCGCCTTAAAAGAAACACTAAAATATATTTTGTTTATCTGCAGATTAAAACTGGCCTTTAATTTTAAAGACAACAATGTATTTTTTGTAGAAATGACTGATATCATACTAGAATGACATCATCTAATCATAGTCTCACTTTCATCAGACTGCGTAATTAACTTAAAAAATAGTTTTTGACATTTAGTGGCTAACAATTAACTTTGAAATATTATAAAGGGGAATTTCGAAAATACATTCAACCAGCTGATATTAATTATTAAAATTTATATTGATATATTTAACGAAAGTTTTGTTGTTTGTTTGTAGAGCTGTAGAGTGTGTGGCGTCACTATAGGTAGACTTTGTAAACCAGCCCTTGACATCTTTCAAACTTGGTACGCCTAAAAACGTTTCTGGATAGTTCTCTTTGTCATAATTTGTTGTTTATTTTGTTGTTATACTGTAAGTCCACTAAAACATACTTCTTACAAACACGGTCACAGGTTCAAAATAATTCTGTTTGGCTGTATTACGTCGTCGACGTCTCAGGGCAACAGTGCAAGAGAGCTTTCAACTAGGTTAACTAAAGTTAAAGGGGTAAACGGAATAACAGAGGGGGCAAAACGGAAAAAAAAAGGGCAAAACGGAAAAAAAGGGGGGGGGGGGGGGCAAAATGAAAAAAGAGAGGGAGCAAAACGGAAATAGGGGGGGTAGTTAAAAAAAAAAAAAGGGGGAAAACGGAATTAGATGTGTATTAAGAAAAAAACTTTCCCGGAATTTCACGACAACGAAAGAACAAATGGTTTATGATGCGTCAGAATTGTAGGCTATTATTTGCATGAAGGAGCGGAGGGTTTGGGGCCGGAAAGGTGTTGAGGAAATATCGTTCCTTAGTTTGATCAATCACAACATGCATGTCAGCGTTATTACACATACATGTAGTTACAACACTGTCAGACCAGGGAATAGTAATTACAATTCCCTGGTCAGACTATCGAACATGGCTGCTCCACTGATCGAATGAAATAAATCAATGAATCAATGTTAATTTACAACCTCAAAATCAATCAAATATGCTCCCAGGCGTTTAGTTAGCAAGATTATTATATCTGGTGTGCTTGCTGAAATCAGTAACCACCTTACAACCGTTTCTCAATTGAATTTAAAAAAACAGCATTTCTGATGTAGCGTGGGAGTAAATTCCACTTCTTCTGTTCTTAGTACCAGTACTTCAAAATTCAAGATGTATAATATGGTAATCAGGTTTTTATTGTTCTATTTTATTTTTGGTTTACCCGGAAAATTTATTCCGTATTTGTCTAAAATCCAGAAAATAGCCTTTCAGGAAATTAATGAGTGATTCCCTGACAATACAATATAACTCTTGGTAGACGATTGATATTCACCTCAGGTTTCCGGCATGAGCTTCTTTTAAACTTTCCTTATCTTTTTGGTATAGGCATACAAATTAAAATTGTTTATCAATGGAAAAAGACAAAATACATGGTGCGGACATCATAACTGAGGGCCAGATAATAAATACATAAAAAAACCGGAGTTCCTGAATCCAATGAACACTACATCAGAAATAGAAAGGCACTATGCATGGCAAGTACATCAACAGATCAACAATGTCTGAATGTATGGAAACTTTTAAGCCACAATAGAAAAAGAAGGGTGCAGACAACCATTTGGGATCGCGGGTGAGGGAGGGGAGGAGGGGTGGAGGGGTCGCTGTGGGGATAAATACAGTTTTTTTAAACAATGGTCGGATGCTAAATTTAGAAGAAAATCTTGACCTTTTGCATATGGACAAACCAGGGGTGATTTCTAAAGGGAGGGGAGGGGGGGGGGGCTCAGGGGAGCCTTCCTTGTTAAAAATTGACCTGCCTTTGGGGGGCTCAGCCCCCTCAAAAAATGATGACATCTCTATAAAAATCAATTAACTGTGATTTCTATAATTTGAAATTTGTAATATAACCAAAATGAAATATTACAAAGGCAATGATACTCATTCCTCTTGTGACTGACGCCATATTCTATGAATCAATCAATTGATTGAAGTACTAAATTTGAAATTTGTAATATATCAAAATGAAATATTACAAAGGCAATGATTGAATATTCTATGAATCAATCAATTGATTGCAAAGTACTAAATTTGAAATTTGTAATATAACCAAAATGAAATATTACAAAGGCAATGATACTCATTCCTCTTGTGACTGACGCCATATTCTATGAATCAATCAATTGATTGCAAACTAATTGTAAGTACTAAATTTGAAATTTGTAATATAACCAAAATGAAATATTACAAAGGCAATGATACTCATTCCTCTTGTGACTGACGCCATATTCTATGAATCAATCAATTGATTGCAAACTAATTGTAAGTACTTAATAACTATGGGTAGGAATTTCCAATTACTGTTCTGATTACGTATCTTAAGTAGGACATAAGTGAGAACGTTACCATTGTTTAGGCAAGAAATTGCAATTCCCTGGTTTAGGAAGAACCGCGAGGCACATTGTGCTTTGTTCCTCTCTTTGTGAGCCCCCTTGGTAATTTTTTTAGAAATCAGACTTATTTTTAGAACATTATACTTCTTTTAACTTTTTAACTAGATATTTACCAGAATTTGACGGGTAATTTGTCTTTACGTTTTTCGTCTCAACAATTTGTACATATGATAAGATATGTATATAATATATATATAAATATATATATATATATATATATATATGTATATATATAATATATATATATATATATATATATATATATATATATATATATATATATATATATATATATATATATATATATATATATATATATATATATATATATATATATATATATATATATATATATATATATATATATATATATATATATATATGTTCTGTTGTTTTGTTAGTTTTATCTGCATGACCGTTTTACACGATTACACAATTATTCCTATATTTTTCATATAAAGACCACTATTCACTTTCTTCATTTACAGATTTATATTTGGTCCTATCGTTATTCTTTCTAATAGCTTTTCTAATTGTGTATTTACATTCTTATCTCTTATTGTACTGTTGTATACCTACTTTTGGGTAGCATGGAACTAATAAGGTATCACTCCGCCATCCAAAAATGAGAACCCTCAGAGAAAAGGCTAATAAAAATATTTTCGAGACGTCCCATGTCATGGGACAGGAAGCTGAGAGATTGAAAGATTCAGGAATGGTAGAGAAAGAACAGGTCTTGACTATGCATATCCAAACTTGACGAGATTTGTTCAGTAAAAGTTTCATGGGGAACTATTTTACCATGGACCCATACCCAAATTTGAGTGATTTGGTGAGGGTGTATAACACCTCTTCACTTCAGCAAAAAAAAAAAGGGGGAAACCTCTGGTGACCCCCTATTGAAAGTTCCCTCATCCGAGAGACGGTACTTTTTGGAAAACATCACAAAAGATCCCAAATCTATTACATTTTGGTACAAAAAGGACCCTGAACTTTGACTCTTTCATCACCGGCTTCAATGGGGGCAAATAATTAGTTCCGTGCTACCTTTGGGGGGCTTCATGTAAGATTAGTCAGGTGCTAAAATGAAATCACCCCTTACAAAAGATGAAATAATATCAGGATTTCTAAAATGAGCTGCCTGTATCTAAGTCAGTTTCAGTTTCATTGTGAGAATACAGTGCGTTTAACAATACTTTCATTGTCATCATTTCATTTATGTATTACAAAGAAAAACTGTTCTTCATTGTTATAATTCAATATAACAACTGAACAACTTAGGAAAAGGCTTTAAAAACACATCTTCTTCACCTAAATGAATGGCTGGTTCCATACACATCGAAAGACATTTCACTTTATAAGATTTGATATATATTATCAAATTTATGATCGTTTAGTAAATATTATTCATATGAGCAGTCAATTCGCCATGCAGAACTGTGAAATTGTCAAAACACTTTATTTTCTAAAGAACGTAAGCATACAGCTGTTCGCGTTTTGCAGTTTTGTACAAAACTGCACAACGTTCCAATGATTTTTTAACTACGATTTCGCGATGATTTTTTCACATATTGATCTGTTTAAGTTGCTAATTACTTATTTATGATTACATTCTCAAAAAGATATTGCAACTCTTTTCAAAATAACGAAAACCGTACTTGGAAAGTACTTGGGTAAAAATGGTCTCTCAAAACTGCAAAACGGAAAAATATTGATTTTTATTTTATATGAAGAACTGTTTGCAAAAATCATGTGACAGGACGACGAATATATTGTATACATCATTGCTTTACCAATAAATTTAATGTGGAAAGAAAATGTGAAAAGGTTCAAACATGTTAGAAGTAGGGCCAAGAGCTCACTGAATAGGCTGAGGAAAATAATAATTCTTTTCGAATTTGAAATGCTATTTTGTTTCTTTAAAGGTAGGTGGGCAGGTAGCAACCACTTTGCATAAATTGATATAAATGCCCATCTGTTCATAATCACACACCACACTACAAATACTTTCTTACAAAATCCATCCCAAAATGTGAAAAATCTGGCTTATTCTTAGGTCTCCAAACGTATGGTCAGTATGTATTTGTTTTTCCCCGTGACATAAGAATAGGTCAGCAATCACGTTATGTGAAAGTTACAATGTACCATACAGCAATACTTACAGCCTAACGTAACAAGTGGAGTTCGCCAATCATACAGAAATAATAAATCGGAACTTTTGAGTCAATATTTCCTCTTTATCCACGAGAAAATGTCCTAAAATAGTTAGCGTGTCGCTAATTAAGCGATATGTCTGATTCAATAAGACTGGTGTTTTAAAGTAGCCTAGGTCAATGTGACACACTGCAAAGAGCTTCTTTGCACTGTGGAATTATGCATTATAGACATTGCTGTGTCCTTATTCTTACGTCATACGCCTTTTTCTTTTTTTATAGTGGAAGTCCAGCCGTTTCTTGGAGCTTACAATTGTTCTCTTTTTCGCGAATATCTCAGAAACGAGTCGAAATTTCTGATAATTAGAATATCAAAAGGAACATATTTATGGCAAAAACGCAACCTGTCCATATACCTTTAAAGAAAAAAATACTGATAGGTAAACCACGCGTGAATGCGATGAGTGATAGTGCAAGCTTCTCTGGTGTAAGGATGTACCGGTACCTATCTGTGATTGGAGTGCCCAACTGTCACGGGTCTCCCTATTTCTGTATTTCGACAAATCGGGGCCGTGCCAAAGTTGATGAAAAAGAAGAAGATCTACATCCACTTTTTAGCTTTGTCAACTCAAAGCTGAACATTTTAAATAGTATTTGGTATGTGCAAGAAGGTATCACATGTGTAAACAAATCGCCCTACAATACATAGACCTTTTCATACCGATTTCAGCCGAACGTGATTATATTTCAGTACATCGACAAATCAAGCAATCGATCTGTCATCTGCTGGGTGAATTTTCCCTTTCTTAGCCAACCAAGCATCTTCAGTGGCTGGAGCAAAAGTTGTAAGCAACATTGCGCATTATACCTTCATATATATAACGCACGTATATGAGTTTCAAAACATTTTGTTCTTATACGAATGGTCCATACTATGGGCGGCCGTTTGGGCACAAATTAAAAAGGTAGAAAAATACTAAGAAACATGAATCAAAAATGGAAAAAAAAGAAACCAATAAAAAAGAAAAGTATCTAATGAAATAAAAAAAAACCTTTAAATAGAAAATAAATAAAAGAATTCAATACAAAGTAAATTAAAAAGTCAAATAAATAAGCAGAAACGTATAAATAAAAGATTAAAAAAAAAAAAAAAAGCAAAAAAAAAGAAAAGTATCTAATTAAGGAAAATATGAATTGAATATAGAATAAAGAAAAAGAAAACGATACAATAGAAAATAAATAATACGAAATATATTATATGGAATTTTAGAGAACAATGAAGAGAAAGCAACAAAAATAATAAATAGGAAAGAAACACAATTACAATTAAAAATCGATAAGATCTTATAACACTCAATGTTCCACTACAATAACAAAGAATATGAAAAATACTATATAAACAGATAATATATCTCCCAAATATATTTCTTTTTTCTCTAAATATATAAACATTACTATATCTACAAAACAGTGATAAATCTTTAAACAGAAATATCAGTGCAGACAGTCTTTTATCTGTTTATTATAGAAACAGAAATGTATAAGTACAAACACAAATATATAAATAAAAAACAAATTATAAGGTGAAAAAAACAGAGAAATATGCACAGCACTTTGCGCACCACAATGCACTTCACCAGGATTTGCGCCCAGGCGTGGTGAGTATGGGCTGACACTAGCGCTCGAATGCGTTAGGTTTGTGCAATGTAATGCTAAGCTCAGCGTGAAGCCAACTTAAACCCTTAAAAACCCAGGGTTCAAAACATGAAGAAAACAATTTATCGGAATTTTGTTTTCAAAACTTATTTTCACAACTTTCCTTTTGTTTTCTACCACTACAAGTTAAGTTTCTGTGAATGTTAAGACAATAAACTTTTCAATGATAAAGTCAAATTCAAGAAATTATAGACAGAAATATGCCAATTTGCACATTTTATGCCAAAATAGGCCAGTTTTTTTTTAATTAGTATTTTTCTTGTGAATAATGAAGAATGAGGATTTTGTTTACATATTTAGATTGTTTGTGAAATTTCCTTTCCATTGAAACCAGCCTAATTTTTTTCTCCAGGCAAAAGATGCAAAAACAATAAAAATGAATAAAAAATTAATCACGGAAAAAGCGAAAAAGCGGAAAAGGGAAAACCACGTGATCCAATGCGGGGATCGAACTCGGGTCATCGCGTGCTCTGCGCTGAGATTTGCCACTAGACCAGTGTCAAACTCAAAACCGTTATGAATAAAAATAACTTTAATAAAATGTGGTCAGAGAGGGGGTGCTTGCTCTTTCTGATATCAATTGAAAGTACATGGCTTGACCTTTCTTACCATACATTTCGGTTGGTGTATTGCGATCAGAACTTGGTTTTTCAACATTTTGGTCTAAAAAAAGGTTAAAAACCATCAAATTTGGCAAAATTTTTGCACACAAAAAATATCGATGGTAGAGGCAGTTAAAATTCGACCGGAATTGGATACTTTGATGCCTTTGACAGTTGTTCACGGCTTTTTAAGCGAAAGCTAGGTATAGAAGTATGGCAAGAAAGCTTTCGAAGAAAAAACGTTTATATCTTGAATTTTGTGCATTTTTTTCATTCTCTTATTTTCATTCCCATTTTTGGCGAAATTCTTTAACACAACTTACATTAAAAAGTTATATTTTTTTAAAGAACTATTCAAGCTCTTTTAAATGACACCAAGATCACTGCTGTGGGCCTATTTGACAAAAAGTATGTCCCTATTGAGCGTGACACGCTTGGTCTGGGTATTTAGGAACCTCATGTGGAAAAAAAGAATACGGAAACAAATTCCAACCCGATATTTGTAGCGGCTGTAGGCCTAATTAGAAGGGCAACAGAACTTTTGTCGGAAGCAATAGAATGGAGTGCCCGGCTAACAGTCAGTGCCCTTCGATACCGTGGCTCAGACAGCTGTACCTACCGCACCTACTGCCTGACTGCCTGCAGGCGCGGCCTGATGTAAGTGTTCGAGTCGTACGTTAACGAAACCAATATGCATACATATAATATCTGTGGTGCGCAGTGAAACTGCTGCCAAATATAACCAGTAACAGATTGTAAGTGTACGCAACACATGTTACATTGCATTGTGGTGCGCAAAGTGCTGCGCAAGGTGCTGCGCAAAGTGCTGCGCAAGGTGCTGCGCAAAGTGCTGCGCAAAGTAGTCTAACCACAAACTTCAACAGCTAAGTTATAAAATTGTTGGCGTGGGTACGTACGTTCATGTGCACTTTTCATCTGCTAAAGTAATCTTGCAACCTGAATCTAAATAGCTCAAGGTTTGAAGGTAAATGTAATGGAAACTTATATTATAGCTCACATTACTTTATGAACATTCAATGGTGCTTTGCAAACATAAGTCGACAAAAATTTATCTGGACATGACTGACAATCGACCGTAACAAGTAGAGGAAAAACAGTTTAACAAGTTTAGTAGGGTAGTTTAGCTTTGAAACAGTTTAGACTTGGTAAATGTATATCAATGCCTGGTGGTCTGCGGTAAAGCATTTCAATCTGGTAGTGTTTGAGCAGTTAGGGAAAGAAGGAGTATTTACATTCGCTTTAGCATAGGGAACGTGGAAATTTAGATATCATGATTATTTCTTGTATTGATTATTACGTTTAGGATTAGGTTATCATTAACAATGGCGACTGATGATTGTTATTGATTTTACATAGCATGTGGAAGCGGATGTTCTTTCTTGTTGTCTTAAGCAGGGACCAATCTATTATTTAGGACGCCTTTATTTATTGTATGTATTCTATTTATTAGTACCTACATCACCTTGTTATCTTTCTTTGCTTTTCGTTTTTGAGGAAACTGACTGAGGGCAGGTTTCAGATTAGGGAGGACAGACTGACAGAGGCGGTGTATGAGTTAGAGGCACCCCCGAAAAGGGGTTTCCCAGTTACATGCATGCTTTATTTTGATAAAAAAAAATGTGAAATTATTAACATAAAATTGAAATTTTGTTCGGTTTTGGCAAGAGTTGCTGGAAAATTATCGAAATTGACAGTGCTTTCCTGGAAAGTGAAGAATATTCCTGGAAATAGAAGAAAAATTCCCGGAAATTGAAGATTTCACGAACATGCAGGAAATTTCTCAAAAATTGACAGAGATTTCCCGAAAATTGACGGAGATTTCCTTAAAATCCATAAAAATTTCGCAAAAATTGAAGAAAATTTTCTGAAAATAAAGAAAATTTTCTGAAAATCAAGAACATTTCCTAAAAATGAATAAAAATTCCTGTAAATTCAAGGAGAATTCCCGGAAATTTCCCATGATTTTTCCCAATTAGCGTGGGCAAAAAGATAAAAGGCTTATTTTAAAATTGTATTGCTTTGAAAATTCATTATGACTCCCATGCGCGCATGGCCCTGATGATAAAAACTTCACCTCCGTATTCAAAGGGTTATTGGTTCTGTATTGTAGATTGTGGCCCTTGAAAATTTGAATCCAAAATTGAAATTTCTGAAAAAAACCCTGAAGCTTTTTACCCAAAAGTGCAGATTTTGAGGTCAATATTTAAGATTTTGGGGACAAAATAAAAGATGTTTGGTCGAAAATGGGAGGATTTTTAGTGCAAACTGTGTAAATGGTTTGGTCCAAAATTAACGATAGCTCAGTCGATACGATTGCAAAAAATGCCACACACGGTTCATGTGATATTTCAGTTAATTATATTTAAGGCTTCGACAAAATTTTGGGAGGTGAGGGGGCAGGAAAAGCCTTCGACACGTCACTGCTTTCTTTATTACTATCCGTACACAAAAAATAATGCACAACAACCCTTTTTTAAAGGGTGTTCTTGTTTGCTATATTGTCTTGGAAAGACCGTGTACTATGATTTGGGTTTTTCCTATGATCGCAAGGTTCCCAAATAATATAAATAATCATTTTAAGTCATCTGAAGAAATTTCACATCGTATAAAACAATATTTTTATTTTTTCTAATTGATTAAAACATTCATTCTGTCCATATACACTTACATGAGCGGCCATTTTGCTCATACACCGCATATTATAATAATAATGTACTTCTTTATAATCTATTTCAAATTTTTTAACTTCTTAGAAATATTTTTCTTTGGCATGGGTCTATGATTTTGTATTTGTATATGATATTAATGATTCAAGCCCTAGGAACTTCATGTCAAAGCATTTTGAAAAGAAAATTTAAAAGATAATTCCAAAGAAATACATTGCTAGCACAGTATACAGGTATAGGCAAATGATGTCATCATTTGCATGATTTCAACACAAAATGGCAGCGTCCATGCATGTTACTATTTCAAACTTGAGAATGAAATACGATTTCATGATTTGGTTTTTGGTAAATAGTTGGTTTATTTTTTAAATTTTATATCAAGCTAGAATATTTGACATAGCCTAAGGCTTTCATTACTTCTTCTTTATCCGCGTTATTATGTTTGGATAATGTTAATGTCTGCGATGTGTGTTTCTATTATTAAATAAAAACTTCCGTAAATAGCATCAGGATACATTCCACGAAACTTTGATAAACAACAAGTTTATAAATTTCCTTATCGACATGTTATTCATGTGTCATCTTATATCATACTTCCTGATCGCCATATATACTTAAAACTTTTCTCGATTAATACATCTCCTTAAAATGATTTTAATATTCAGTTTCAGCATTCATAAGGGACCACATTTCAACATCAGAAAGTTCTTGTCTTTCAGAATCGCCATGCATGGGAAAATTAGAAGCAAAAATTGGGACAATTAGAACAAAATGTCGTTTGATAGCAATTTTTTAGTGGGACAATTGTGTTTTTGTTTTGTTTTTCTTTTTTTTTTCTCAACATTTCCAGCTAGGCTACTTACTTATTGAAATTGATTAAACATTAATTATTTAAGTAACAATATATGTCAAAATGAAAATCCATAAAAATCAATTTAATAGAAATTAATTTCTTTAAAGCAGGGACAATTTTTCTACTTTTCCAATCACACTTTACGTGAGTGACTTATCAGCTTGTTATACATTATTATCCCCTTTTGGGGAAAAGTCTATTTTTCGACAAACAGTCACATATAATTATATACACAAAAACATAAATAGTGTACATATGCCGCTACTTTAAAGTATACAATTATCAGTTTATCTGGGCGGGTGTAGAGGCAACAAATAATCACCATTATGCAAACACTTTCAACAACAACAGAACAAGATCTGAATCATTTTACAGCGTTTCCAATCTCAGGCATCAATTTGCGTATTTTTGGCAACATCACGATTTTAAGCTGTTCGCCCTGACGTGCATCACAAATCAAACTCTCGCTGCCTGGCCTGTCATGACTCAACACCAAATAGTATTTTTTTCTTCTTTTTTTTTCTTAAAATCTGCACAGATCTACATAATGATTCGTTCAGATTAAAAAAAAAAAAATATATACAAATTGCTACATGCATGTCCACAGACCGTTA
>JAIGNY010001437.1:2867500-2920000 GCA_020152595.1 Chiridota heheva
GATCCAAATCGGTTTGCAAATTGACCCTTTACATCGTTTTGAAATTTACAGGCATCTGTATGCAATGTTTATTCTAAAATGCCTTTATCAAAGATGAAAATCCATTTCAAATATTGAAATCTGTCACCAAAATTTTAAACAACATTTTTAATCATAAATTTTCCTTTCTTTTTTGTATTACTATTTTTTATATTATTTCATCCAACCAGTCTAAACTTTTGCAAGTTTCAAGACCGTAATCATTTGATCTCCCTAACGTGGAAGTCAATAGATTTAAATTCGTGTAGTTTGATTGGTCGAAAGTCGAAACACAATACATTGATAAGCCAATCAGAATAGTTTCGAAATAAAACGTATGCCGACATATTTTAATCACGATAGATGGCTTTTAACAGTCAGACAGTTTAACAAGAAAAGGAGAAACACACAAAGTTATCACTATTTTGGACCGTTTTTGCTTTAAATGAATTTAAATGAATTTTTTGACGAATTTCCTAACAATAAAGGGGTCATCGTACCCGGAAGCTGCCCATATATAGCAACACACCTTTCTTACCTGTGTTTAAATCAAGCTAAATCGATTAGAGCAGTTAAAGGGTGTCCCTTAAGTTCGGTTCCCCCTCCCAATCAGCCAATTGAACATCTTTCGACGCCCATACAGCTGTTGCATAAATAACCTCTTTCCTAAACCCTTGTGCATGTCTTACAATTTCTACTGTTCTGGGTTGAAAGAGTCTTGAAATAGGAGCAGAACACTTCTTCCTTTTTTCTTCTTTTTTTTCTTCTTTCTGAACAAGCGTTTTTACATGTTTTAGTTAGTTATTGAGTTATGTAAAACATCACAAAATCCCGAGATTTAAAAATGCAGTAAAATGCTCAAGTTATAACTAATTTTTGATTATTTAATTTGCGAATATAATGGTTTTTAAAAGATTGTAATTTTGTAAAGCACTTAAGCTAATGAATGTAATAACCATTATATATAACCAGATGACAAAAGAATGAAGTATACAACCAGATAACAAAAGAATGAAGTATACAACCAGATAACAAAAGAATGAAAAATGGTGATAAGGAAATTTTGACAAATAATGGGTTTTTTTATTACCGAAAAGGCTCTCCCGAAATTGCAGTTTTATTGTTAAAGGAATTCATTCTTGACAGATTGTTAAAGATATTAATTTTTGACAAAAAATAAATTAGCTTAGCAGCTTAGTAACCTACCCAGGTAACGGCAGACTGGGGAGCAATGTACTTGATTGCAAGTCTGCAAGTAGGAAACATTAAGCGCAATCAGACGAATAATAGTCCCAGATCTGACGAATGACAGTTATTATGATTGATCCGAATAATGATTACAAACTTCAACACGCGGGAAAAATGATAATTTTTACAAACAGATAAAAGACTGAAAGATTATACCGCACGGAGGAGACCTTTAAAAGTATAATGGTTTGGTTTGGTTTGGTTGGTTTGTTAATGTTTAACGGCACCGCGACATTCAGAGTCGAATGTGCCAAGAGGGTGTTAAAAACTAAGGTGCTCGAGATAGGACAGAGAGGAAAGAGAGGTGGGATAGACGGAAGGAGGGAGAAAAGGTGAAAGAAGTTAAGATGGTAAGGCAGAGAAGAGAAGGAAAAGGAGGTTTAGATCAGGTGGAATAAATTGCTGTTGCGGAGAATGGTGATGAAGTTGGAGTAAGATTCTTCTTGAAAAGATCGGAAATTGAGATGGAGGGGGAGAGGCGTGATCTGGAGTTCAGGTATATGGGACAGGTTAAGAGAATATGCTTGATCGGGAGATTGGTGTTGCATGCAGGGCAGAAAGGAGCTGGAAAGTAGGTGAGAATGGGTGAGAAAGGTGGCCGAGGCGGATGCGGGTGATAACAACGTCCTCCCTACGGTAGCGACTGTGCAAGAAGACGTTCGTCCCGACTTTGGTTTGATGATGTGATGTTTGTTACTGGTCTAGAGATTCCAGTCTTGTCAGGTTTTACTGATGAAGCTAGAAGTGGAGAGACGGAGGTCTGAGTGTGGGATAGGAAAAGGCAGAAAGGGGAGATGTAATTCGACAGAGCGTTGTTGGCTGCTCTGTCGGCTCTTTTGTTGCCGGGAATGCCGACGTGGCTGGGGATTCAGTTTTAATAACAGCATAAGACGTTTAGGCCTATATGAAACGTCAGTAAAATTTGAAAAATATGTCAAAAGCTCGTTGATCAATGAATTCATGTTTAAAATCATATACGAATACAGTCAATTTGAGATGCTAAACGTCAGTAAAATTAAACAAATATCCTTGATTGATGAATTCATAATGTTTAAAATGAATTCATAAAGTTTACCTGTTTACAATGAATTCATATGTTTAAAATGAATTCATATTTAAAATGAATTCATAATGTTTTTAAAATGAATTCATATATTCAAAATGAATTGATAATGTTTAAAATGATTTGCGAATACAACAAACTTATTCTTAGATTGCTTAACTGCCTGAAGGCCAGACATCGTGTTAACATGGACAGTTAATAAATTAAATGAAACGACAAAGAAAGTGAAAGTGTTCAACACTCTTATACGGAGATATTCATATTGAGTGATGTTTAAAGTACTACCCAATTTGTGTAGAAATAATTGAGATCCGTTAATACACCACTAACATCACAGCTTCGCGTTCGCCAAAAGTAATGTACCAAATACTTTTATCAAAATATATGAGACTTTAAATCATCTGGAGCGTCAGACAGTCAGAAGAGCACTAAAACAGATTCCGGTGAAGCAATTGTGATCAGGGGAATACTGTGGTTTACTACTTAAAGTATTTCTAAATAATGAGAAGGATAAACTTACTCATGGTACCTCCATACTTCTACAGCAGACTTTCTATACGCAGTCACTTTTCCCATAAAATATACAATCTATGAAAACCAAGATGTAGCAAAACAATTCTTTAAAATCAGTTACAAATAATATCTCATCACCAGGATAACATTTTTGAAACTTTTCTGCACCATCTTCATAAGAAGATGGCGGGCAAAAAAGGGTTAGTCACTCCATAAAAATCCCAAACTAAAATCAGCGCCTCGAAAAAAAGAGAGTAAAATACTCCAATATAGAGAAAGTATTGCATAGAACGTAGCAATGTTGACTTTGAAATTTGGAACAGAATTGAGCTAATCACCCACTCAGGCAAACCATTTAACTCATTAACTGATTAAAGGCCAGTTGCAGTCTCTTACGTACGGGGTAATTAAATTAAAATCCTGTGTTTTGATTGGTCGAAACACAATGGTACAGCGTGCACTTACATTGATAGGCCAATCAGTATCGTTTTGGAATAAATTGTACGCCGCCACATTTGAATCACGATAGATGGCCTTTAACAACCTTTTGCGATAAGCTAAAACGCCGAATTTTAATCCGCGAAAACTTTCTGGTCAACTTCAAACTATATGTCACATGAGGATTAGCTAAAACACCAAGAAAGTACAAAGAGTTAAAGCATAACTACCAGATTGGAATTTAATAGCTGAATCATATCGCCACGTATACGCTCTTCTCATCTCCAAGTGTGGACAGACCAAGAATTCATGTAAGGTTTTTTTTACCACAGGAATGACAGGAGTTTAGTGGCTCTTCGCTGAAACTGCTTTAAAATGAACTTATTCGCTTATCCTTCCCATAAAAAGGACTCTAAGCATGAAACATACTCAAGGCCAGTGGGGGCAACTAGAGTTCTGGGGGCCCGTGGGAATCGGGCCCCATAACAAACATATCGCAGTGTCATTGCTCGGGCCCCCAAATCTCGATTTTTGCTCGGGGTTTGGGGTTTACCCACCCTTCCCACCCTATTTTCGCGCCACTGTTCAAGGCGAGGCCTAATAAATCATACTAATAAAGAAACATTTCTGATAATCAAAGCGAGCATCCGCGTGCAGCTGTTAGAGCACACTATTTAGAAGGCTTCAGATAGCTATAATAATGACAACACCAAGAACGCTTTCGTCATCAACAAAATTAAGATTTGAACTTGTTGAACCATTCATCAGCTCATACAGTAATGAAAACCCAATTTGCTCTGATCAAAATCAATAACTTTGCATTTATCAACAATCAAAGACATCTGCCATGTTTGGAAGCAAAAAAACTAACTTATCCAAATATCTTTGCATAGTGAAGAATCCCTACTAATCAACACTCATTCATACAAATACTAGAGCCAAATGAAACATCAATGTCATTACTGAATAGGCCCATATGTTACAACTGACTGATTAAACTTTTTCTCTAATGAAGTAAACAAAAACAAAATTATCTGAAAATGATTTCAAAGATATTTCCAGCTTTTTACCAATTTGACTAACGCTTGATTGACACCACAGTCAGACATGAATCGTCGCATATTGTCAATTTAATATTAGGAATACACACCGCAAATTTTAAGGAGGCCTAATTGTGTAAGGTAGGGGGGCACTGGCCAGGGTGGGGTGTGGCAGGAGAAATGGCACCAGAACCCCAACCACTTTCTGCAGTCAACGGGTCAAGCTCTGAACGCATCTCTATGTCTTAGGTAAATGCAGAACCATGCATGTTCTCATTATTAGAAGTACTTGTATTCACATTATTCCTCGATACAAATTCAAATTTGCACTTGTAGTGTGGTAGATCCATTACCAGTTCTAGAATATGCAGTTATGGAACAGAGTGAAACTGAAATGTTATGCCAGATGTGGCGGGAGAGTTGTTAAACACAGTCCTCTTATCTGATACCAAATTATAACCAATCTGTTACCAGATTTATTTATGATACGTTGTGGTGGTCTGGGTACATGGTTATGAGGGTTAGGAAACGAACAGTGGCGCAACAATAGGGTGGGAAGAGCTGAAGGGTGGGCAAACCCTACGGGTCCCGAGCAGAAATCGAGATTTGGGGCTCCAATCAAAGACACGTTTGTTATGGGGCCCCGAACGCTAAATTCCACACAGGCTCCCATGATTCTAGTTGGGCCACTAGCTGGAAACGAGCCACTGACGACGATTTTTATTTCTGGTAAAAGGGAGCCTATTCACGTTTTTTTTCTTCTATAAAAAGCCCCCATCAATTTGATCGTCATTACAAAAGGGAAGAGTCTTTACAATTGGTGATTGCCCATTATCTATGGCAGTTTGGTTTGAGAGTAAGTATAAGATCTATACTGCTATATGAACAGTAGCAATTTCTATATTGGTTAAAAGAGTATTAAGATATGAGTATAATTTTTGTGTTTCTATAAAATAAAAATGTATTTTCTTTTTGTTTAGAGTGCAAGGTACACGAGCAAATGGACAATGCATGTTCTTGCAAAGTGCATGTTATATCCCATTTTTTATTTTTTATTTAATGTTTGCAATAAATTGGAAACATGCAATTTTCAAAAAAATACATCAACATTGCCTTGGATTTTCGATAATGACATCACACTTTACACTGACTCTTGCTATTCAACGTAATAAAATCTTTGAAATGCATGCAGTAACTCCTAACTGCCTAAACGGAATAAAATAATATTCAAACGTGCCAACTGAGGTAAAAATGTAATAATTTGTTGGAACTAGTATTTCAATCACTGGCAATCAAATTGAAATTTATATTTTGGTAAATATTTTATTTCAGGGTATGATGGAAGCTCATCACTGTGTACCTTTGGCCATTCAACAGCTCCCATTTGTAAGACGTTGGGAAGGATTTATGCTGTCATCCTATTCTAGCTTGATAGAGAATTAAAAAATAACCCAACTAAAAACCGCATCATAAAATCTTCTTCAATTCTAAAGTTATCCACGTTTAAAGTTGTAACATGAATGCTACCATTTTGTATAATTTTGTATGGAAATAATGACAATCATGACATAATTTGCCCCATGTGCTAGCCCACATAATGTATTTCTTAAAAATTCTCTTTTAGATTTTCTTTCAAAGTGCTTTGACATGAAGTTCTATTTATTTCTTAAAAGTTATACAATTTGAAGTAAAGAATTACATTAATATTCGCATGTGGAATAATCTACCCATTGCAATCCGTCAGGCTCAAACTGTTTATACTTTTAAGAAGGCCCTTAAGACTCATCTTTTTCCTACTGATTAAGTTTTATGCTGTCTATAATATTTTATTTCTTGTTTTATTTATCTAGTTTTTTGTATGTTTATATTTTATTTTTCATTAATTCTTTTATGTTTTTTTATATTGTCCTGCAAATGTTTTAAATTTGTTTGATATTGTATATTAAGAGTTTGTCTATGTATTATCAATTGTATTGTAAAGCGCTTCGATCCACGGGAGAGGCGCTATATAAATAACTGCAATAATAATAATAATAATCTGTATACTGGGTGTATAACATAATATTTTAGAGGGCGTATAAATATGCTTTGGTAATTTAGAAAATATATGCTTAACTTGTTGTGTACGATGTGAAATTTCTGCAGATGACTTATGAGTATTATTTATATCGTATTAAATGAAGAAAAAGCCAGACAATATGTCTCCTTTAACAGTTTAAGAACAAACTAGATAAGTATTAGTAGGTCAATAAGGGAGCGTTTTGCCTTTTGACATCTCTCAGAAAGCTTGCTAAAAGATTCCAGTACATTCCATATCTCGGAACTTCAGGCAACTTAGTACTTTTCCAGCATTCAAGTTCCGGTTCCGGCCGGAACTCAGTGTAAATAAATGTTGCACCAGAACCGGAACTTCATCAATTTTTTGTTATGAAATATTCTCCACAACAATACATATTCAATGTTCAAAATGTTGATTGCCATGTCTAAAACTGCAGTGCATCAGCTACAGAAAAGACAAAAACAACAACCCAAAACTGAAAAGGATTAGAGCAGGGGTCAAACAAGTTCATTGTATATGAAAGAGGACTTCTAAAGAAACAAAATGGTGCAGAAAGCATTCAAAAATCTTATTCTGTTTAAGAAATATTCATGTTTAAAACTCTTATCTTATCTGAAATGACTGGTGTAGTAAGTCTACTATGGAAAGTTGGTGTCTCATCCTCACATTCTTAACAAGTTAATGTATTCTAAAGAAAGTGTATTAATTTATTCACTTCTTAAATCATTTTTCCTCAAACTTTCTTCAGGTGGTATATTATAAATACCCTTCCTAGATTCAGTTTTACTACTTTTTTGACATATCCCATGGTTATTAAGCCACAAAATCACAGGACAAAGTATGATAAAATACATAAATGACTTTGAGGATTCTGAGGCTATGACATCACAACTAGTCTGATTTCAGTCATTTCTACACAAATAATACCAAACTTTAAACCTATATATCTCCTTAACAAAATATTATTTTTGAATGCTTTCTTCACTATTTTGTTTCTTTTAGGTTCTCTTTCAAATAAGATAGACATGCTTGACCACTGTAGTAATCCTGTAAAACATTTTTTAAATGGAATTTTAACAATAACACGTACAGCTTTGAGCTATGGCTGCTCAATGTTATTAGTTTTTCCTTAATGCAAAATTTGTGATGTATGACAAACAAATCAAAACTTATGTAAACCTTTAAATTTCTCAGTCACTCAAAAATCTTAGTTACTGAAAATGATGGAAAGTATATTCCTGCTAGAATTTGATTGGGGTTTGGCAATTAAGGATCAACAACTTTTGGTCAGAATTTGCTGCACCAATTCAAAGAATGATAAATAGACATTTACAAATCAGAGGATTTGCAAAAGAAAATGCCAAGGTTTCAATGTAATACCTCACAAAATTTGCATTAAAATGCAAATTCAGATTTAAAACTGCTTTAAAATGGTCATTTTTTGGCATACTTTAATACGCTTTTTAATAGATTTCGAAACAATTTAGCTAGTTTTATCTACTGTACATGTCTATAACCTAAAATCAGTTGTCCCTATTAATAGCCTACGTGACGTGTACTATTTTTCAACCTTGCCAATTGACCTTCAATCAAAACAGTTGAAAGTAACATTCCTTCCCCTATTTCATTTAAATATGCCTCGAATTTTCAAGCTGAAGTTCAAAATAAACATGGGTTTTCAATATTAAATTAATAATTACTGGTTAAAAAGAACACGCAACGAACCTGTCAGAAATAGTCCATGTAATAGTGGTATGTGTGGCTGGCAGTCCCTCAACTATAAAAGTAACTTCTCTGTGTTATCGAATACACTCCTGTTGTTAGTTCCCGTTTGAAAGGAAACCCGACCATTTTGATTGCTAATATTATCTTGGAACTCCTTGCAAAGAAAAAAATGTGAAATTCGTCAGACAGCCATGAAATCTGACCCGACCTAAACAACTTCAAACTACCAACTAGTTAGTACGGCCAAGTTGTGTCTGGAGTCACAACTGTCACGTTGTACCGGGTAACAGAATTTACCACGTTATAACATAAGTTTGTATTGTATTTCCGCTTCAATACACGGGTGTCGAGTATTATTATACAAGGTTGTACGGTTGTACGGTGTTGTACGGTGAATCTGTGCCAAATTGTTCAACACTTCTAGCAAAGTATTACAAGTTGCAGTGCAGAACAAATCAGAATGTAAATGCATTTTAAAAGTCACTTCCACACGCCGGATTTTCATTCTAACATATTGACACTTTTTCACTGTCATAACACGTCCACACATATCCACGTTTAGACCAATTGCGAATTTTTGCGAGTAGTAAAGTCCAGTTCTGATTCAGAACGAGGAGCCATTCCAAAAGGGTTCGTCACTTACAATAAGATTATTTACATAACAAATAACAACCGCTTGGGAGTAAATGGATTTCTTAAAGGAGACTGAGTCAATACTTTACTAAGATGTAGACCTTGGAGAGATGACGTCATGTAGTTGCCTAGGGGTAGGTAATACCAGGGAGTTGGCATTAGAAGGAGTTACAACGCAGTCTACGAAAGGCTATTAGGGCAACGAGAAAAATATTTGTTGATTTTTTTATAGGTGAACATAATATTTTTTGAGTTATTTTTAGGTAAAAAATGTTTTTCTAAAAGTGAAAAAATGTTTTTTGAGTTATTTTAGGTGAACAAATATTTTTAGAGTCATTTTCAGAAGTTTCAAAAATATTTTTGAGTTATTTTTTGGTGAAAAAATATTTTTAGAGTAATTTTTAGGTGATAAACAGAAACTCGTCAAAGGCGTTTTGTCACTGAAAATGATGGAAAGTATATTCCTGCTAGAATTTGATTGGGGTTTGGCAATTAAGGATCAACAACTTTTGGTCAGAGTTTGCTGCACCAATTCAAAGAATGATGAATAGACATTTATAAATCAAAGGATTTACAAAAGAAAATGCCAAGGTTTCAATGTAATGCCTCACAAAATTTGCATAAATATGCAAATTCAGATCTAAAACTGCTCTAAAGTGGTCTTTTTTGGCATACTTTAATACGCTTTTTAATAGATATTAAAACAATATAGCTACGTACATGTCTATGACCTAAAATCAGTTGTCCTATTAATAGCCTACGTGACGTGTACTATTTCAACCTTGCCGATTGACCTTCAATCAAAACAGTTAAAAGTAACATTCCTTTTCCTATTTCATTTAAATATGCCTCGAATTTTCAAGCTGAAGTTTCGTACTTTCGTACACGAGCCCCGGATACGAGCAAGACTCCTTAATCACTGTGTCACTACACCTCTGTCCATATATAACTTTATGAATTTAGCCTTTAGAATTTAAGTGTTCAAGGGGTTGTGTGGAATTATCTAACATTACGGCAGGGTTCGTTCCTTATATTATGATTTTAAAAGTTTCCAGTTTACTTAAGGCCAAGTTGAGGAGGACTCAAAAATGCATGGAAAAAAAGTACAACAGAGTGGGCGGCCAGCCTTTAAAACGTAGGGTACAATAGGAACTTTGATAACGTTATTTCTGATAAATGCGGATGCGGGCTGGGGATGCATGGGGTAGAAAGGTTTCCACAGGATCTTGATAATGTTTCTCTTTTAAATATAAGTGTGATGGGAAGGAGTTCAGACGATTTAATTGATTTAAAACTATCAGATTATTTTACCATGTCTGTCAACCAGCAGGGCTTCCGACACCGGGGGCCGGAGTAAGGGGGAAGGGGGAGGCATGGGCCCCAATCATTTTCAAATCAATGGTTTTCGAATAGGCCTTATGTGTGTTAATCATTCAAATATGTGTTCAATTTTAAATGGCTCCCGGCCGCCAGTATGAAACCTGTGTCGGGGGCCCTGGCCAGCCAGCGATGTCAGGATGTGAATATGACCATGATGACAGTCACGCTGAATGGTTGATTTGGTATTTCAATAAGTATGGTGAAAGACATTCAGCTCATGACGTCATAGTTCCTTTGTGTTTTGAGACTTGTCTTATATTACTTCTTGAGTCAACGTGTAATTGTATGATATATTTATTTCAGTGCGAAACATGTTTATTTTCAATATATTTGCCATCAAAATGTCAAGTGAAATGTGTGAAAAACAGCTATAGATCAGTAGATCATTAGTTTTATGGCCTAAAACTAGTTTCATTTTCGTTTCAAAATTCCTCGAAACAAAGAATTGCTCGAAAGACCTGAAAATATTTTGATTCTTTCACTTTCAACACGCTGGCTGCAGCTGACCAGGATCAAGTTGAGAATCCCGAGAGAAATTGTGCTTACTCGCTATTACGTTTTGTTATTTGAGATGCTTGGACTTAAGATGTTCGTTTTGGTTTAAATACATAACTTTTGGAGACTCTCGATCCCCGCTGGGAGCTCTTCCAAGACCCACCCCCTTCCCTCTATGCACTCCCTCCCCTCTATGCACTCTCTCCCCTGAGCCCCTCACGTCATGAATGGGAACCACAAGCCTGTTGATTACATTAACTACCCATTAACTAACTGCTTCTTATAATGTTATAACAGCCAAAGATAACAGTTGTACAAAAGCGAGATAAAAATAAAAACAGGAAACTGATTACCATGATTATCATCCATGATTATCATATTTTTCGTCCTTCATTCGCTCAATGCGTCTATGTTTTCCTGTTGGACATTTGACCCGAAGATAAGCAATAAAGATGCGATCGTGGCACAAATAAAAGATTATTAATGAATAACCAGGGCTCCGAGTTCAAGGGAGCACTTCAAGAGATCAATGTCCGTGGTCATGGTAATAGTAATATATGAGAACTTTGTTTGATTAAATATGACAGTACTTGTGCTTTCTGGTAGCAAATTCGTACTGAGTCAGTGTTGTAGTTCAGTCTACGCGACCAAAATTCGGGTACCAAAGAACCATTCAGAGTCCGCTTTCGGCGTAAAGACGTCCATCAGTCTCAAATCCGCAGACGGTACAGAGGCAAAAACTAGACCCGGATGCTACAGACTGGTACACGAGCAGTCAGTGAACTGCGTGAAACCAAAGAGCTTCTACACGTGTCTATAACGGGGTAGGGGTAGGAGGGGGGGATATTTGGGGCGTAGTTCCCCTAAAAATGCCACAGGTTTTGAATTTTTTCAAAGCCATAAATATAATTAACTGCAATACCAACAGAATCATAGAAAACAGAGATGCTGCAATTTTTTTTTATTTGTATCGACTGCCAAGCCGAATTATACTATATTTAATCGAATCTCTGTTTGCACCATAATTCTTTAAATAACCAAACATCTTCAATTTAGGACCACAAATCTTTAATTGTGAACCAGAAATCCCTAATATTGAACAAATATTTACAGTTGTGGGCCAGACATCTCTCAAATATATAACTATATGATCAGGGGCGTAAGAAGCTTATAATTGGGTCACAATTGATGGAGTGTGTACAAATGTGTGGGGAGGGGTACCCGTTGTACATGTGTGTGGGGAGGGGTACCCGTTGTGGTAACGAGCAGAACAAATGTTTTTCATCAAACCTTGCTAATCTGAATATATATATATATATATATATATATATATATATATATATATATATATATATATATATATATATATATATATATATATATATATATATATATATATATATATATATATATATATATATATATATATAAATATATATATATATATATATATATATATATATAAATATATATATATATATATATATTTATATAAATATATATATATATATATATCTACATATTTATATATATATACCTATAGATATATATATATATATATATATATATATATATATATATATATATATAATAAATATATAAATATATATATATATATATATATATATATATATATATATATATATATATATATATATATATATATATATATATATATATATATATATAAATAAATATATATATATATATATATATATATATATATATATATATATATATATATGGGTGTGTGTGTGTGTGTGTGTGTGTGTGTGTGTGTGTAAATTTATTTGTCAATTTACCTTTTTAGGAAGGTCCGATTCTTTATTTACTTATCGATGGTATTGACAAAGTATGGATAAGACATGTTATAGGAAAGACAAATTAAAGAATTAGCGCTGTATATCAGCTGTGCTCCAATGCATCACTTGCAAGAAACTAAGAGGGAAAGGAGGTTAGCCAGATGATGGTGGATAGAGTTTCTTGTGAACCCCCATTCACCAGTGTGGGAGGGATGTTTTGGCCCTTGGCATGTTCTCTACACGTAAGACTCGGGGTGGCAGTGCAGACAGTAAACGCTGGGCAGTTATTTTTTCATGCATGTCTACTAGGGCAGTACACTTAGAAGTTGTTGAATCACTCTCTGCTTCAAGTTTCATTAACGCTCTTAGAGGTTTTTCGCTACCCGTGGCCCTGCTAGAATTCTGCGTTCAGACAGAGGAACTAATTTTGTTGGAGCGAGCAAGGAGTTGGGTATCCTAGCTGAGAACAAAGGACTAAGAAATCATCTCCAGGAGAAAGGATGTGTTTGGCTGTTCAACCCTCCACATCTGTCTCATATGGGTGGGTCCTGGGAAAGAATGATTGGAATCGCCTGGAAGGATATTAGATGCTATGTTACTGCAGGCCAAACACACGCCTTACTCATGAGACTTTGTGCACTTTTATGGCAGAAGTCATGGCCATCATGAACGCCAGGCCCCTGGTACCAGTGTCATCTGACCCCGATCAACCTGAGGTTCTTACGCCTACTATGTTACTAACCCAGAAAATGGATGCTACCAGTGCCCCCAGTGGAAATTTTGATACTACCACTCTTATGAGAAACAGTGGAAACAAGTACAATGTCTAGCCGAGACTTTTGGAAACGTTGGCGTAGAGATTACTTGAGTTCGCTCCAAGAACGTAAGAAGTGGACTGACAAGAGACCTAACCTTAAAGTTGGAAATGTAGTCCTATTGAAGGATGACCAAGTCTGCCGTAATGAGTGGCTCTAGGTGTCATCGACGAAACTTATCCAGACTCTGATGGGACAGTTCGCAAAGTTGATGTTAGAGAAGTTAAAGATGGCAAAGTAAAGAAGCTTTTTAGACCAAATACTGAGGTTATTTTATTTTTTGAGCACTGGGAAATTACTTGATCTTTTTTGCAAGTTTCTACCAGTTTTGTTTTACTGGTATATTTTAATATACCAGGCGGGGAGTGTGTTGACTTGATATTTTGGATTCTTGAATCACGCCTCTTTTTCTGTGATTGACTTACCGTTATGTTGGTTATCTAGTTTGCAACGTTTACAGCCATTTCATGGCTCATTGTTTATAACCCAGATCTTTATGATGTTTTTGTCTTAGGAATCTACAGTCTGTGAGTATTCATTTGAATGTTGTACTCATTGTTTAGTTTTAAGCTAACTAATTTACTGCTATTTCAGACCTTTTGTGCTTGCACTATTACTTTGTCAGTCAGCATGGTTTGTATCGGCAAAGCTTGTCGGGGGTTTCTGAACGGCAGGTCTTTCAGTCTACACGTTTATATCTTCAATACCACAGTCAAATTTGGGGTGATTGTGTTTCATTGTTATAACCTTACCCCTTGACCCAGTTGATTATTGTGATCCTTGTTAACCACTATGTATATTATATATACCTTGGGTGTCGTATACTTTTATGTTGTAAGTATAGATGTGTGATTAGTATTGTTAGGTATATGTATGTTATTGTTTTATTGTATTCACATACTTGCTACTTGAGTCTGCCTATGGATTGAGGTTGTCTCATTTGACTCCAGAGTTGACTATGGTGGGTTGCCTGCACCGTCTTGGTTGCTTTCCATGATCTTTTCCGTTACCTTGCTGTGACTTTGTCCAAGGTCTTTTGTTACTTGTGGTGGTTGCACACTTGTTGATGTCACGTGCTCACCTGCTTATGTTCGGGCATATGTTAAGGTGTACGTACGTTTACTGTAAGCAAGGTTATTGAAGCTTTAGTCACTTGCCACTAATTTTATGTTATGCTCATTTCATATACTTGTGTGTGACACTCTGATTTATACATATTTTTCTCTTATCTTTTATTCTCAGTTTTACGCATATTTACTTCTCAAGTTTGACTAGCAAGAGACAATAAATTGTATGGAACAATCGCAATCATTTTTGTGTGTCAGACTTTTAGTAAAAGGTTATCTGGCTGTATAGCGCCACCAATGTTTACGTAGCGTGAGGACAGCACACATATATATATACATATATATATATATATATATATATATATATATATATATATATATATATATATATATAATATATATATATATATATATATATATATATATATATATATATATATATATATATATATATATATATATGTGTGTGTGTGTGTAAATTTATTTGTCAATTTACCTTTAGGAGGTCCGTTTATTTACTTATCGTGTATTAACAAAGTATGGATAAGACATGTTATGGGAAAGACAAATTAAAGAATTACTTACGTTTTAGCTGCTTTTCATTCATGATTTATTTCAAATAGTACACACATTAGCTCTACAACCCGCAACATTTGATCAGTCAATACTTCTTGAAAACTTAATCAGTTATATTACGCTACTTGCACAAATATTGTTTCACTTAGAGTTCGTATAGCTTTTACTGAGCCGGCCCGACCACCTGATCACGGACAGACGGATAGCTTAGAAAATTCCCCTTTTTCGTCCTTATACAAACAAAGTAAAATTCCTGAGTAGAATAGGTTTTCAGGTTTAAAAATCGGCTTTCGAAGTTTAACTAATCTGCTAACTGGCTAATCAACTGATCAAACTGTCAAAGTTCAGAAGTTAGTGTTTATCATGTTTATTATATACAACTTTCGTGATTTTGTGCTGTATAGACCTTATCCAAAAGTTATTTACCATTTGGGAACTTTATAATCGGTGGCAAATTAGTAGGCACAGACTGTGCGGGAATCTACGCAAACTACGCATATTGTGCTCGACTGGTTATCGGGAAATGAATGTAAAATGGGTTATTCTGACCTATTTCATCATTAATTTCGCACAATACGCTTGAATTTAGTCAATAATTTCTACGCAACATAGTAGTGGGGAGTAATCTACACGCAGTTGGTTGTGATTTTAACTACAAATTTGTTGTTTAGCAAGTAAACAAAACTTGAACTTTGCATGAGTTTTTAACCAAGGCCAGACTATTAGCGTTCACGTATGAAAATACGGATCCGGTTAATCAATCATTAATCGCTGTGAAAACTCTTTCGGCGATTGTAATCTAAGTACATGTAAATCAAAACTTAAGAATAAAGAAAGTATCACTGAGTGATAGATAATTACGTATGACCACATCAAGGTAGATATCAACTTATTTGAATGTTCATTTTACTATATACAAATAATTTTCATGTCTTTATCTGGTTATGCATGTGATTTATATCAAATCTAGATGTAGATTTGATCTGGAATTTTTCTCTCGGATTTAAATATACTTTTTGGTCACTTGGTAGGATGGACCTTGTGGGTGTTTTCTCAACTAAGCAAGGGCCACTAAATTAAGATTCTTTTAACACTATTTTGAATGATATATGATCGTACCTGTTTAGGATATGGCTATAAATTGTAGATATAAATGGCAAGAATTGTTGTACTTTTTTAAAAGTTTGATATTCATGCTAGGCTACATGAAGGGAATGGTTCTGAAGGCACTATAAGAAATCACACAATACAGAATTGATCATTTGAATGACTGCAAAATGATGTATTAACCAAGTTCCTGTACTTTAAAAAACATTCCATATCAAGCTACAGGCCTATTTGTTCCACCACCGAAAGTACATTCAACATCGAACTTCATGAGGAGATAAGATTGAAATGAAGTACTATATTGACATAGTACTATCATCAAAACTTGGAATGTGAACATCTTCTTAAGATGTCTCATATTTCATCATACAGTTTAATGTATGGTTTGTTGCTTTTGCTGTATTTGTCTTTTTGTCAATCTTTTCCTGATGTTTGATTTTAAATTTGCTATTATATATTTTATTTCAACAATGCCTCACCTTTAAGCATGCAGCTTTCAGCTGAATGAACTATCCTGTATTAAGATGAGTGATATAAGGAAATAGAAAATAGACATGGTCTATTCATCACATCATAAGATCATATTCTCAGACTATACTGCTATATGCATGATCATCCAAATGTAATTTTTCTTACTGCTTACATTACCTGTTATGCAACTTGATAGTATAGATGTGTACATACAGTTTTGTGTGTTAAATTAGAGTGTATGAAATGTGTAATGCATGTGAACATATAAATAGTGCATCTATGTATACTCTTCCTTTGCCTACACGAACTTTGCGTATAATTGAAGACCAAATTTTTATCAAAAATGTGAAACATTTTTAGGAAAATTATTATCTATGTAAGAAGCCAAATATTGATATAATAATATGCCTATATCTAACAACACAATGCAAATATGGTTGGCCCTTCAGTTAACTTTTAATAGTTATATAATAATATAAATATATATATATATATATATATATATATATATATATATATATATATATATATATATATATATATATATATATATATATATATATATATATATATATATATATATATATATATATATATATATATATATATGTATATACATATATTTATATACCTATTAATGTATTAGAAAGGCTTAAAAACATTTTCAAAAATTAGAAATTCATAATTCAATTATTTAACTGAGAAAATGATAGTTATATCAGAAAAATAATGAAATTGGAAATTTGTCCTTGGTAAATGACAAATTTATCATTTACCTTTTAATAAAGAAGTAGCAATGAAATTTTTCATAAATCGAAATAAAAGCAAAAATTACTGTAAAACACTTTTTTTTTTACTGTTTACATTTTATTCTTTGAAAATATTCACATTTTAACACGAGTAAAATGTCATTTTTAAGAAAATATCTTGAAATATCTCTAACTTCAATTTTAACATAGATAATTCCTAAACTTAAGATCAACACTTACCTAAGTGAATTATTTACCTAACCAAATTTAAAAAGTGCGCCTTGTTATTCAAATTTACATCTCCAATGTAAAAAAAGTCTTTTATGCAAAATATTGTATGTTTCTTCCATAAAACATAATTTAAACAGTACAATAACGTCATTCCGCAAGTTTCATTACAAAACATATAACTGGTTTAATTTTATTCTTAGACATGATGGGGAACTTTGCTTTTTTTTTTTTTATGATAAACTTCAAATTATATTTTAGGAGCTATCTTCATTCTAGGATGTACCAGTATCCCGGCCCAGTTGTTCTGTTCCTTAAAGTTTTAAACAGTCAGACCCGACCTGATAAATAACCAGGTCGGGTCAGATTTTTCCTCTTTATTTTCTTTATTCTGAAAACCTTAGTTGTTGTGGAAGTTGTTGCTGAGTATCATATTAGCAATGGATGAAGTCCTTATTGTGTGGTTATTTTAATTAAGATAAAGTGGTCTCACTATTTGCTACAGTAAGTTTGTGGTTATGATTTGCTGGAACAAATTTTTAAGGAGAAGGACAAGTCATGGTCCATAACTTGAGAATTGCTATTATTTATCACCTCAGTGTCTTCACATGTACAGCTCAGATCCCAAAACTATTGGCTGATAACTCATTTTCTTATCTGCTTACCAGACTGGGATGTATTTGTACATCCCTTCACATGGGATGTATTGATACATCCATCGTAAATCGAAATATTTCACTTTACACCATGAACCACAAAGCAATCTGCTCACCAGATGGGATGTACCGGTGCATCCCTTCACATGGGATGTATGGATACATCCATCGTAAATCAAAATATTCAACATTAAACCATGAGCATGGACAAAGCAATCTGCTCACCAGCCGGAATGTACCGGTGCATCCCTTCACATGGGATGTATGGATACATCCATCGTAAATCAAAATATTCAACATTAAACCATGAGCATGGACAAAGCAATCTGCTCACCAGCCGGGATGTACCGGTGCATCCCTTCACATGGGATGTATGGATACATCCATCGTAAATCAAAATATTCAACATTAAACCATGAGCATGGACAAAGCAATCTGCTCACCAGCCGGGATGTACCGGTGCATCCTTCACATGGGATGTATGGATACATCCATCGTAAATCAAAATATACAACATTAAACCATGAGCATGGACAAAGCAATCTGCTCACCAGCCGGGATGTACCGGTGCATCCCTTCACATGGGATGTATGGATACATCCATCGTAAATCAAAATATTCAACATTAAACCATGAGCATGGACAAAGCAATCTGCTCACCAGCCGGGATGTACTGGTACATCCCTTCACATGGGATGTATTGATAAATCCATCGTATATCGAAATATTCAACATTAAACCATAAGCATGGACAAAGCAATCTGCTCACCAGCCGGGATGTACTGGTACATCCCTTCACATGGGATGTATGGATACATCCATCGTAAATCAAAATATTCAACATTAAACCATGAGCATGGACAAAGCAATCTGCTCACCAGCCGGGATGTACTGGTACATCCCTTCAAATGGGATGTATTGATAAATCCATCGTATATCGAAATATTCAACATTAAACTATCTAAATTGACAAAGCAATAAATTCATGAGGACAGGTTGTACTGGTACTCCTTTCTGCCTGTTCACTCGTGTTGAGTTATCCAAGACTGAACTAATTAACATTTTATGCAAAATTTCCATGCAAAAAGACAAGTAACGGGTAACTATTAAAGAAAAAAAATGGTGAAATCCGAAATTTAAACATGGTAAAATATACAAAATATTTTAAGTGGGTTTTTGCACATGGAAAAAATGGATTAGCCACAGAATTTCCCGTTTCCTAAAATTTGAAAATGTTTCCTAAAGCGTTAAGCCTTATCAGCTTATTAGCCCACTGTATTCTTTTTTAACTCTAAATATTACGATTGTCTGAGTAAGTTGTAACAGTACATGTAGTTAGAGCCTTCCATATCTGACAAGCAGCACTGAAATGCTTAGATAACGTTTTATTGACCGACCACATTTGGAATGCAATGAAATGTCAGTAGTGTTCTGCTTAAGTCAAGTTTAGGCCAAGTAAGTCAAAAGAAATATTGGCAATGGGTGTGGCAAAGGTCATATATTCTTATTAGGAATAAGACTGTCTTGCCAACTACTGTACATTGGAAACAACTTTGCCAATTTCCTGCCAGGATTAAGAATTGTCATCACATTTTATCCATCAAAACTAAAAACAAAATAGTGATTGCTTATATATCATATGTGATGAAAACACTTTTCAGTATTACTTGGGAGTGAACATAAAGAGAGGCGAACGTCTCAAATTTGCCATGGAAATTTTGCCGACATCCATTTACTTCATTAAAAAAAGTGTTTGCACCCACCACTGTAAAAGCTATTCAAGAAAATTTGAGTGTTCTCATTCATGTCAAATTGATAATATTCCATGAAGATAGAGCTTTACATGCATGCAGGGCCTAGTTTGAATTGAATTGTTATCAGGTAATTTGTAGCACGAAAGCTTATACCCAAATCACGCAGTGACCAAAACCTTTTAACGTATTAAGGCATATATTTTTCTAACTTCGAGGCCTAAATACCTCTGCCCTATCTATCTTCAGTTCTAATTTCTAGCCAAGTATTTGTTAGTAGTAGTCTACGTTTGTGTTTAAATTGGGCATTGAATCTTACGCCATGCACAAATTAAATTCTGCGTAGATCTAACGTTAGGCCTGTTAATGTTAGGCCTTAGGCCTTTGAAGAGGAAATCAGTCAAAATCTATGAACGAAATCTATAAAGGCCCCTATTTGTACTTCTTTAAATTCGAAAACGATTTTTGTCTCCTTTTTTCAACAAAAATCTAATACACTAACGTTACTACAGTAAACCTAATTAAGACATTTAACTTGTAAGATAAGAAGAATTTCGGCGTTATCGAATATCTCACGGCTAAAGTTTGCTGACTTTCTATAAGTTAGGCCTATTCTGTCCATAGGCCCCTATATTTCGTAAGAATTGATTGAAAAATTATGGTTTTGACGCCAATTTAGGCTATCAGACTGTCAAAATAAAAGTTCTTTTTTAATGAAATATGTACGGTTTTCGATAAGTCAAAAAGCTTTTAAGAGGCAAAATTTGCCTTGGATCAATCACCGAGAATCTAGTTTATTTGTTTACGTTTTCTACTGACGCGCTGCGTTAAACGAATTGGTTGTTTGCGGCGCGCTTTGCCTATCAAAATTTGGTTTGTTTACAAAATTGCCGCCGGATGACGTCATTTTGCGTTTGGTGGATTAGGTCTATGAACGCGGAAGACAGCTCAAAACTCTTAGTTCTTCTATTTCTTAATTTAGGTCTTCGTAAGTTATAGATTTATATTGTTCTCCTATATTCTGACATTTGGCCGGGCACGTTTTCCTTCAATCAATTGTGGTATCCGATTAAAAAAGGCATTACATAAGAAAATAGACTGCTTATATGTGCACAATAAACTGGTGAAATGTTATATGTTGCCCTCCACCTGTCCATATCCCCAAAGCGTATAAAGAAGAAGTAAAGGGAGGGGTGGGGGGAGCGGGCAAGCTCCACACTGAGAGAAATTTCATCTTACTGGTTGTATGCTTTCTTCCCTGTTAGGAGGGGAAAATTTAAGAAAAGTTGGGTAAAATCATTGAAAATTTTAGCAAAATTTGACGAAATTAAAGAAATATTCCGGAAAATTACAACACTTTTCGGTGTGTAGAAACTTCATTTACCAGTGCATTTTCTCGCTTGTAACTGGGAAATTTCGGTGTTCTTGCCTGCGTGTACCGCACTGTTCATCAGTTCATGGTATAAACAGCAGAGTATTTGGAGATTCCAAATTGGTAGTAGTCTGCTTTAATATATTTTTGGTGGCGTTTTCTTTAAGCTTCCTTTTGATTTTCCGTGGGCTAAGAGAAGTATTCTGCTCAAGTAAGATGGCGACGGCACCTGAGGATTAAGAGGAAAATATCTTATTTAAGATAGTGTGTGATCGATATATAGCCTTAGGCGGTTCTATATATCATTGCCTAATCTACCTACTGTGGTGTAGCGGTTATCATACATGTCTACAGACCACGAGGTCCTGGGTTCAAGCATGGGTTGGGTAGACACGCCAGTGCACCACAACTGGTTATCAAAAACCGTGGACATTGACCTGGTTGTCGATGTTATGTCTGTCCGCACGTCGCACCTGTGTTCTCGTGCGGGTCGTATAAAGCGTTTCGTGATGGCATTGTTACTATCATAACCGATTACGCAGGTGACGACCCCGTCATTGTAAGTGTGTGTTCACTCGTCGTCGTATACTATTGCTTGAGCGGAGGTGAGGGAAGAGGGGCAGGAGGAGGGGAGGGGGAGGGGGGAGGGGGGTGACGGTTACGGTATTACTCGGAGACGGTATCAAGCCTAATAATCGAATAATCAGATCATGATTGATCTCTTTGAAACAGATATTAAAACAAATTCAGCAATAAATTTTGCGTAGAGATTTTCCAGTATGTCGTAACGTCATCCGGAACTTGGCTAGTTTTTTTGTCCTTTCTCTACAACGGTACGAACTTATAAGTAGCAGGGCCAGGGTCAACTGGTCAATGACAGCATATTTGGCTGTGCATCATGGATATCATTCTAACATCTAACAGGCTAAGGGATCGAACTTCGAAGTCCCGTGACTCTAAATTTATAAGACGGGGTTGTTTCTTCAGAGCAAAAAATATATTTTGATAAAAGTATAATTTTTAAATATATAAAACATGGACGATTTTGTGGCTTAGCCAAAATCTCATAGACAAATTTGGTCTGTCGAAGAGGACATTATAAAAATGAGAAATAAAAACCAGGCTGATAAATTTCATATTAAGATTGACGATTAATTTGGGGTTCGGGGCGTCACAATATCCGTTCATTCTTATATCAGCGTGCCATATTTTCTCGGGCACCCTCCCCTCTTAACGTCTTGGATCCACACTGGATTGCATAACGTAACAGCTCTTATTTTAAATAAATGAATAAATGACCGTTCTTCCAGATCTCATCAACAAAGTATAGCCGTCGTGAAATGCGTTCATATATATGATATACAAGACCAGGCTTTAGTCAATAAACTAATGCTGCATTAGGATGTTGACTTGCTACAAGTGGAATGAGTATTTAGTATATACTATATCACTATATAGACTTATAGTTGCTGGGTCTTTACGAATTGAAAATGAACTGGTAGTTTACTTCGTAAAAATTAGGCCTGATGTTCATGGGTATATATTACATTATACTATTCTGCTATTATAAACAGACAAAAGCGATATGACGTGTAGCTTGAACAGTTCTGAACTCGCAATATAATCAGAAGGTAGAAACAAACGGGGTTGAGGGGGGAGGGGGTTGGTAGTGGAAAACTGTCACTGTGAGGATTTTACTATCCTGGTTAGCATGCGGCTCTCTTCTCATTTAAAGGCGTAATTAAAAATTTACCAAATTAAAATGGAAACTGTAAAGTTGAAGGAATATTAGTCAATCTCACAAGACTGCTTTGTTAAAGGACAGTTATCGTGTTAAACTTGAAAAATATCATAACAAAATTCAGGTCAGTGTGTTACCTTACCTTTCTTACTATAATTAAACGCCACAGGCCGCGATAAAAGGAATAGAGTTGTGACTATAGGGCGGATATTAGGCCTTTATATTCTCCTCTACAAAGTGAGACTTTTATCAAGATTGGCATTTCAAGGCAAAACAAACCCACCGAATCAATGACGCAACCAGGTTGCTGGGGACCCGTGGGGATGATTTAGCGCTAGGGGCCCCATAACATACATATCACCATGTCTTTGATCGAGGCCCAAAAGTGGGGCTCTTTGCTCGGGGACTATGGGCAGATGCCGGTTTTACCTATCCTTCCCATCACCTTATTATTGTGGCGGTGTCCGCGCACTGGTCTGAAGGCCCGTTAGTTTGAAGGTTCAGCAGTCAGAAATGAAGGCCCACTAGCCCGAAGTTCCGATAGCCCGAAGGTTCATTAGTCTGAAGGTTCTTTAGTCCGAAGGCCCAATAGTCCGAATGTTAGGGTTATGGTTAGAGTATACCTTCGGACTATTGAACCTTCGGACTATTGGGCTATCGGGCCTTCGGACTATTGGGCTAATAGTCCGAAGGTTATGGTTATGGTATACCTTTGGACTATTGAACCTTTGGACTATTGGGCCTTTGGGCTATCAGGCCTTCGGACTAGTGAACTTTTGGACTATTGGACCTTCAGACTAGTGGGCCTTTTTCTCTCGGACTATTGAATCTTCGAATTATCGGGCCTTCGAACCAATGAGCTATAGCACCACTGCACTACTGCACCGAATGTGTAGATCATTTTAAGACTACCGTTTGAAAGTTTCCGTGTTCAACACAAAAAAAGTTTTGTGTTTTCAAAGGTTGTGAAAGGCCATACATAAATTTCCATTTACTTAACTATAGGGCCACGGTTGCCGCCGTTGCCACACTGGTCCCACCCCGACCTATACTTACTTTTTATCACGTAGCAGAGAATGTTATCACTCACCTGAAACGAACGGTGCTGCCATAGAAGTGCCTGAAAGTGCCGCAGCGGCGTCATCTGATGTAAACCATGAGCTGGGGATTACTTCGCCTGGCGCAAAGATATCTACACAATCTCCGTAATTTGAAAATGGCGTCCTGTTATCGGTGTATCCCGAAGCTCCAACAGATATTACCTGCCTCCCAAATAAGAAATTAGAATATTAAATTTCTTTTGCCATGATTTTTTCGTTCTTATTTTGAGAATCAATACTAGCGATAGGTCATTAGGTCATGGGGTAAATATACACATACAGTAAGACAACTTTTTTTTCGATTTTTTAATTTTTAACTTTATTTTTGTCAATTTAAGACAGTGGCGAAGTTACGGTGGCGGGGGTGGAGTGTGGTTTTGGGTTCGGACCACACTCTCCGAAAATAACGTTACAAAGGTCCCTTACCCCCCCCCCCTCTCCCTTCCCACACACACACACACACAAACAACACTTTTTGAAAGTTGAAATCAAAACAGCTTAACGACGGCTACGTCGTTTAGGTTATAAAGTAGGACGAATCTGTAGACTTCTGTCGCCAATTTTTGCAATGTATTTAGTCCGAAGATTTTTGTGAGAAATTTGTGAAATTTGGCAGTTATTGAAGAGCATGAAATTCTCTATAGAGGGTGTATTTTGTTTTTCATTTACTGGTTGCATGTATACCGGAGTTAAAGCAATTTTCATTTTCATCATTGTCATGGTCTGTATGTTTTACTCAAGTTTGCATGGGATTAAAGTAAGAAAATCTGTTTAAACGACAAACACAACCACCACCCATCCCTGACCTACGCCACATCAAAATATCGTTGAGCTTCAACATCATTGATGTTCTGGTTAGAATATAATATAGATTTAAATACGACACAAAATGTTTGAAGGATTTTAATTTTAAACAAATACTTATTTGTATTGAATCTTTTTCAAATTAGTATGTCACTTGCATAAAATGAGCGGCTGTTGAAACCAACGGGGAATATTTTCTCACCATTCTGGCATTCGCTGGAGACTCAAGGCAAGCAGATTTATTGTAGTTTCCCGCTGAAGTTATGACAGCAAGGTTGGACCTAACAAGACTCACGACGGCCCTATTTAGTGCTTTCGATGTACCATCCAATCCAAGCGATAAAGACACGACTCCCGGATGAATAGCATTCTCCAAGATCCATTCAATTCCTGGGGCAAATAAAAAAAAAAACCAGATTGATTTCAGTCCCTTCTGCCGTATAGGTGCGTGTGGGTGTTTGCAAAAGCTTTTAATTTAGATTTTTTTTTTTGGTCAACAGGAAATTAGTTACATACATGGGATTAATGATTAAAAAATGTGTTCTGTTATCTGTGTATTCCATATTTTGCTATTACACTTACAGATGTATCCGGGCGCGGTTCTATGGTGCGCGCGGGCGCGCGCCCCCTTTTAGACCATAAATACCCTCCGCACTTAGTCTCTTTTTTTTGTGTAAAAGTTCACATTCTAATTGAAATTATGGTTGATATATACATAAGTCTAGAGTTAGAACGTGACAAGAATAACGTCCTTGCAAGTTTTGCAGAGTATCAAACCCCATGCACAACAGTACAAAAGTTAGTCAGAACTGATGTCCACGACCCCCTCCCCTTCTTCTCCCCTCCCCTCCCCTTCTTCTCCCCTCCCCTTCTCCCCTCCCCATACCCTTCGAAAATTCCTGGATTCGCGCCTGCTCTATGTCACACTTGTTATCAATTTGTCTACTATGGAGAGGCCAATTTTAGATAAGGAAATTTTGTCGACAAGGCCAACACCTTTTATTCCTTAAAGTGGCGCTGTTTCATTTCTTCTTTTTTAAGACGGAAAAAGTTGGCGGATCTAATCGGTTATAATATATACTGGCAATATGTTATGGACTTCAAGCACTAGCTTGGTTATAATTCATGGGGATCTGCCCTGTGTGTAAATCTTATATAATTTTGTAGATAGGGAACATGTAGGTTTGGTAAATTTACAGGTCGCGTTAAGCGCTTTGAACATTTTCTCGCATTGATATGCTGAACCTAGGATGTGCATTTTCGTTAAATCGTTGAGCTTTGGGGTAGGAAGGATCCGCCCGAACCCCCACTCTGGCTCCATACCCCTGAAGTTTCGTCGCCAGTTCCTCACTTAGATGACTGGAAATTACGACCTGTTCTTAAGGATCTGTGGACATGGGATATCTGTTTTCTCATGGAGGGCATCATCCCAGTTTTAAATTAAGTATCCCCGTTTTTTTAAGATTACATTGTTTCATCTTACAGCAAGCACTGTATTACAGTTAGCAGTGACGTATCGATCGGGGAAGGTGGTAATTATGTAAACATATTCGCTTTTTCGAAGCCAGACGCAGCGGATTGTCCACCCTAATGATTTGATACATAATGATATGCATAATGATATGCAAAATAAATCGCCAATAACCGATGAAATAAAATAGCGAATGTTGTCAGTCCGCCCAAAATACTATGACATTCCGCCACGGATTTCATACAAACAGTGATTTTACGATCTGAACAAAAATTGCTTTTGATACGGAGCTGGTTTGCAATCTTGGGGGGTCTAAGATTACGATCAGCAATTTTTAGAAAGTTACAAAATTAACTACCTTTCAAAAGTTCTTGAAGTGAGCCAAGTCCTTCACAATTCAGAACCCTCACTCCAAGTAACTTTGTCTTTTTGGCAACACCGTACGACTTGCCGCCGACAATTCCCGCGCAATGTGTGCCGTGACCGCTGCAATCCTCCTCCTGCAGGGGCGCAAAAAGAAAATCATTAAAATCCGTAACATAGCCACAGGGGAATGGAAGAGTTTGTCTGAACCCCCACCTTTTCATAAATAAATATTAAAGGTCCCTGGAACCCCTCAATTTTAGACGTTAACAAGTTATAGTTGTACCTCAATGGCGTGACCACGAGGGAGGTGTATGGGAGTATTTATCTCAACTTAAAAAAAGGTTAATTTAACCCTTCTCTTTAAATGCATCTGCCGTGATTGTCTACTAAAAGATATGTAAATTTGACTCAATTGAATATGTTATACCTCCTCCTCCCCCTATTAATTTACCCTGGCCACGCCGCTAATACACTTCGTGGACGCTGGTTACGCCACTTCCTGATAGGCGTAGAATACGCCAGAAATTTACAGCATAGAGGTTAGCTGGTTAGAAGTATATGTTTCCGATGCTGTAATACAGGTATGTGACAGGGCACGGGCAGGAGGAAGGGTCGAGGTACATTTCAATAGGCCTATTTCAGATTCAGATTCTGAATAATCTGTACCACTAACTAATTATACATTTATTGCCATCATTTCGATATCTGTTGTAACACCTTTTTCCTTTAATCTTTTTTTGCTAAACCGGTCGGTACCCGTACTCGTATTAATGATACCTGGAATACAATTAACTTGACTGACTTGGATGATTGACAGCTTTTTCAACCAATCACCGCATGAATTTACCTAGCAACAAAAATGCGTAACTAAGTGGGGAAAAATCCTACGCGGTACTGGTACAGTACAGCTAGCGGCGCACGCTATGCAGTCAATGCAATACACTACACAAAACAAATTTCTGCACACACATACCAAGTGACAACAAGATAGTGAACAAAACTTGGGCATACGAGTCCGTTACGGGCTTTGTAAATCTGATTCCCGGGCGGTTAGCAAACTGAATTTTGTTGATTTTTTTGCTAAAATCTCTAAAGATCCTTTGAATATCATAAATGGATTAAAACTTGCGGCAGGCACACTGAAACATGTAAATGTCAATACACTGGTCATACACCATTGCGGATTTGCGATTTGTTTGCCCAGGGCTCCACCTAGTTACCAAGCTGCTATGGTGGGTGTGGCTTAATTCGTAACTCAGAGACGTTAATCAACCTTTCCGATTAAGTAGATAAGCCACACACACCTTAGCACTCTGTAATTAGGTGGGGAAAACAAACCTCAAACCCGCAACCATGCATGGCCAACGCATTGACATTTGGATGTTCATGTGGTCTGTCGCAAGCTCTGATCCATTTATGGCACTTCTCCGGATCTTTAGAGTTTTAGCAAAAGGAATCAACCAAATTCCGTTTGCTATCTATTCTGGGTAACAGCAATCAAATTTACAAAGCCCACAGCTTTGTAATTGCAAATTTTATCGTAAATCAGTCTGTGTGTTCAGAAATTTGTTTTCAACAGTATTTTGCATTGACTGCATGAGCGCGCGCCGCTAGATAGATGTACTGTACCAGTACTGCGTAGGATCTTTGCCTCCACTTACTTACGCATAATTTGTAGCTAGGCAAATTCATGTGGTGATTGGTTGAAAAAGCTGTCAATCATCTAACACGGATAGGTTAATTGGGATGATGGCCAAAGACATGCAGAAGTGGAAGACCTTTGTTGCTACCCCATACAGCCATATGCCAGAGAGATGCATTGGATAAATTTGTAATGATGCCAAGAATTAGAACTATGGGTGCAACAATGTTTATCTTGTATAAGTACATTATTTGTTAATAAGTCAAATGCCATTAAAATTGTCCTGATACCGCTTTGATCATCGCATTGCATTTAGGACCAAACCTGAAACCAAACGGTTGAAAGCTAGTATTAACTTTGCACATTTGGTTCTGATTTACAAAGTCAATCTAGCAACACTGAATCAGCTGACCAGTTATCCAGTTGGTAAGAGAATCGGTAGATTGCATATTTTACTCAACAGCTAAGATTTATAGAGATGTCCATGACGATTTTTTGAACCGGTTACGCACTATAGTGAATGAAGAACCACCGAGAATCAAACCTGGGACCTTTAAGCTTGCCAAGCTGATGATATGACCGCTAGACCACGGATGTTTGCTTAAACTTGACCTTTATAAAGACTCACCTCACTCAAAGAGCTTCCACTCTTTGCCTCACTGTCGAACGCATCAAAAACCATAGTAGCTCGGCCTTCAAATTCGTGATGACTGGTGCGGATACCCGTATCCAAGACATAAACATTCACACCTTCTCCAGTTCCTGAGAAAGTGATGCCGACGTTTGTTACAGCAATAAGGCACATTAAAAAACCATACAAAAGATATACATTTGGGAAAATTGGGGAAAGTGCCCCTTGCTCCCCCAAATACCGCCTATGCCAACTGGCAATCAACACTTTACTTTTGTTTTCACCATTTCAACCCCTCATCATTTTTCACCAAACCTTTTTTTTTTTTTTTTTTTTGAATAAAAGAAATATGGTGGCGTAGTGAACATATGAAAAGGCAAAGCCATAATGGATAGAAGATGACTTGCTTTGGTTACGTATTTTGTCATTGCAGTTATTCCTATATACTTTACCATCAGAAAATTTGAATGCATACATTTTGAGTTTACAGTTTTTATGGAAAATAAAACTTAGGATTGGTTGGGAACAGTTACAAATTGTTGACATCCATGCTCACAGACACAGACCTCCGTGGTGTAGTGGTTAGTGCTTTGTCATCTCACCTGCACGTCCCGGGTTCGAATCCCGGTGGGTCTGCAGTGAGTTCACAACTGGTTATCAACGGCCGTGGCTGTCTTGATATCATGTCCAGCACTGATGATCTGCTCTGCTCTGCTATGCTATGCTATGCTATGCTATGCTATGCTATATGAACACATGTGCACTGTCATGACTGTCATTATTAATATTTCCTGACATTTTCTAAACAAGTCGTAATTGTTTGAATGAATGTATGAAACATTACCATAGGGGCCGTGCCTATTTTCTCAGACTTATACACCGACATGACCCGTTCTAACTCTAAAAAACGAGACAAATGCTAACTAAAGACCAGTGGCTGCGCTGTGGGGAAAGAGAATTTCCCCAAAAATCACATTCGCTTTGCCCCGAAAAATGTGCACGACATGTTTTGCCCGTTCAATAGGTTTTCAAACACCCTTCCTCTCCCCTCACCGTGAGACAACGCTATCCTTTTCTTACCCGACTAACAAATCCCTGGCGCAACCACTGACCAAGACCACTAATATGCATCACAAAAGAAGCGAAACAAGTTAAAGAGTATAGCGACCAGTGGCCGCACCAGGATTTTTGTCATGGGGGCAAGAGAGGCAACATCAACCAAATAGGGCGAAAAATCATTAAAAGAAATAAAAATGTTTTTCATAGACGTCCCAAGGCCTTTACCTTGTACATCGTAGTTTCCATTGAGTGGTAGACTTCGTTGATCAATGCGGTCAAGGCCCCAGGATATCGGTTTCCAAAACTTGGAAATGTCGCTTGAGGGGTCAGCTGGACCCAGCATCACCATTCGATTCTTTTCGACAGACTTCACAATTGGAATACGCTGGATCTAAAAGTGGATGGAAAACCATGTTTTTGATTAAAACCAGTTGCATTTTCATTCGAACTTAAAAGAGGTTAAAGTTTTTGTACAACTTCCCGACCTTGCGTTTTTGAAGATGCTCTCGGTATTTCAATTATTATATCAAAGCAGTAAATAAGTAATGACCGCCCTCTCACCAGCAACGTCTATTCGGGTAACGGTGAACTAACTGTCAGAATGTGGAGTCAAAAACACTTAAGAGTAGACAAATGTCATTTCCATTGTAGAAAACAAGGATGTATGTCATGGAAGTGGTATCGACGGGGTCGTACGACCGCCAAGGTGAAAGAGTCCAGAAAATATGCTCAAAAGCGTAGTCCCAATTTTGAAGAAATTACCTTTTAATTGTCTTTCTTTATTTCTGTTCTTCAGTTAGATTAAGCTTCCGAACAGTGTAATAGACGGTTAATTTTTCGAACATATTTAAGGCCATAACGGCGACCCATCAATCATTGGAATTAACTCATCCATTTGTAACTGTTTCGTAAAGGCTCAGGGATCTCGAACCCACTATTTGAATTTGGACACAAGTAAAAAGTGAAAAAGTTGTTAGACCAGAAGCTCTTTGTTAGACAATCATGCAGTTGGTATAATTGGGTGAGACTTATTGACTGGAGCCATAGCCCTAATCCCATCGTCAGATCGCGTTTATACTGTCAGATGTTTCTCTGTTAAAGTGCTCTCGTAATGAATCATACATTCGTAAATGTTCTATCAGATAAACTGCAAAATACTAAAACCAATCAGTTCTTGAAATGGAAGAAGCATTTAGATAATTCTGAGAGCACGACATTTGCCCAAATATGGTAGCAGCTTCTGTAATAACCCTCAGTGCCCCCGAGAAGGGTAGGGGCAGAGAATTTCGTATCAATGTAACTTTAAGGCTCCCGATTCTCTCGGTGGCCCTGACAACCGTACAAATTTATATCACAATTTCAAATGTAAATATCGTATTAAAGCAATCAGAGTGCTTACAGCATTTAATGTATCTTTATCAAGAGTTGCCACGAAGCCGTTGAACACCTTGGTAAATAGACTCTCAATTTTGTTATCTATATTGAAGCTCCTTAAAACATCGGTCACGTAATGAATCACGTCATCGATGTCGACTTTGTCCTGAAAGATGAACAATCAAGATATATTGGCTACGATCACCACAAGACAGCGGCGGGGCGTGATGCATATGATTAAGGCAAGGGGAGGGGGCGTGATGCAAATGTTTGAGGGAGGCGCAAGGGTACATGTAAAAAAAGGCCATCAGCGGCAGGAATTTTTGACAAAATAAAAATATAATTTTTCAAACAAAATGTAAAAGTTTTACAATTTTCATTTATCTAATTTCCAACCTTTTTCATTTTAAAGTTGTTGCTGTATTAGTCCAGGAGAAATTTGAATTTGATGAATTAATATGCATTCTTAGACTTTAGACGAAGGAATTTAAGAATTTTTGCTACTTTTTTTTTTAATCTTACTTCGCAATGCTAATTTCAACTCTGCATCCAACAAAATAACAACCATTTTAAAGCCAGTAATTAGATGATTGATTTGATAAAAGGATTGATTTGATAAAGGTCAAACTGTAACAGTCCTGACAAAAATGAGTTTTTACTTTACTGCTTAATGAATCTAAACGTTTAATCCCTAATTTATCGAAATTTGACACTTTTCTTCATCTATTATAGTAGATTTGCTTTGCATCATGTCGAAACATATTCAACTTTGTATTTACATAGGTAATGTTGCTTTATCGAGGCTTACAATACACTAACATTCTAATTTAGATCTAAATTGATCTTTTATTTCAGGTTTCTCCCACAATTATTTTAGAGCACTTTGGTTTTGAACATTTAAATATGATTGTCAAATAATCTGAAACTGAAAAACACTAGAAATACAATAGCAAAGCTTATTTTTTTTAAATTCAAACGGCGGCGTTTTCTTTTTGAAAACGATTCTATAATTTCATCCACGTCCAATTCTCTTTCCATAAGTATCGCGAACCCTGTCAATTTTTGCTGATGCATGGTGCTCCTGCAATTTGATTTCAGCCGTTTCAAGCAGGAAAACGACCTCTCGCACGATGCCGAAGAAGCTGGTATAGACCGATAAACTCGTGATGATTTCCAAAAGGCAGAACCGCTTTCATTTGCGATTTGCAAAATTAATAGTGCTCCCCACTTGAGGGGGAAAGAGGATGTCAAGTGTTTATTATTTTGGATCCATTTTGCCATGGCTGCCTTATACCAATCGTCATGTCGGTGCACCAAGCTCTTATACACCTTACTCTCACTCAATTTCTGTCTTGTCGATTTGGTAAATCTGCGCTATTTCGTTCAAGTCGTTTTGCGTAAATTCTCGACCCATCAATACGGCTTCTGTGTTCCTTAGAATGGAAAGATCATTCTCACCAAATCTGATTTAATTTCTGCAACCACAAGGTCTAGTGTCCTGTAAAATAGTTATGTTCTATAAAATGCCATTTCATCAAGATACGTTGGTTCCCCCCCCCTTTTTTTTTTCTTTCTTCTCCTCCTCCTTGTCTTGCCGATATACCTAACGCTTTCTTGGCACCTTTGGGCCAACCATGTTATTTCTTACCACTATCTCAGCCAAAAAAACAATCCCCATCAGAAAGGTTAATAAAAGGGGTTAAAAAAACCCTCAGGTGATCTTTTCAACGTAGGTTTCATTAGGGGTAATGATTAGTTCTGTGCTACTTATCAGAATACGAAGTGTCAGTTTTCACGTGACCAAAAAAGCACATTTTCTCTCATAGACACCTAATAGGCTAACGTTAAGACTCTTATGAGCTCAATTGTGAATTTGTGGTAATTCCTTATAGTTATTGATCTATCATTGAAATCTTGCATATGGACTTTAATTGTTTTCACTTAAAACATTACTTTATCATATTTTATCTTATAATCATCATATCTGTTGAAGAAATTATAAGTAGCATACTTACCCTTTCTCAGTAAATACGTTCTTGGTAAAGAAATCATGCACGAGCTTTTGTTTCTTCATGATGATCACCCGGGCAGACGACAAACGTTTTATGACTGAGGGAGCATACTGAGGGAGCACTGTTTTATTTACATAATTCATAGAGACGCATTGAACAAATGGAGTGTGGTATATTGATGTATAAATGTAATAATAATTACCTCAAATTATGGTAACACATACTGCAACCGGCTATGCAGATAGCATGGATAGCTTAATGACCGAAATACTCATAAGAGCACATCAATAAAGAAATATTGTACGATTTTAAGCATTAATATGGCGGTGGATAGTTATTTGGCTCAAAACCATAACGACTGTTTGATTTCATAAGGCGGGTCAGATTAATGAGGAAGAAAAGGGGAGGGGGCAAAAGACACAATTTAATATCATTGGAGGGGCAAGTAATGGTACTGAAAATTATTGGGGGAAATCTCTCCTCCCCCTTTTTCCTTCGACGCCCCGCCACTGCCACAAGAACTAAATATTGTTAGTTTTTTTTTCAAATCTAGCAGTCTTATTCAGTTATTTATCTGTTTAGGCTGTTATGAGCGATAAAGTAAAACAAAAAAGTAAAATTCCATTAAAATGACAGTCCATGATTTCAGTCGTTTTTGCTAACAAATTCAAGAATAACAGTCCATGATTCCAGTTGTTTTCTACTAACAAATTCAAGTTAAATCCGGCTCAAGTTGACATGTTTTCATGACAGCATTAACAAATCTGAAATTTTGGGTTGGATCAAAATATGTGTCACAAAAATATAATGATTGTTATTTTATTCAGGATCTGGTTGGGAGTTTGGGGGTCAAAATTCCCGACAAATTGTATTAGGGTCTTTGGGGACGAAGCCCCCGGAAGCTCTGCGATTTTAGGTATTTGGAGGGGTACATTTCGATCAGAATTAGCATATAATGTTCGTTCTTGAGTTATTGTTTTGGAAAACATGGGTCATGGGCCATTGAAGTTCAATTGCATATCAGCGGCGTAGGAATATATTTGAAATTGGGGGATATTTTAGTTTGTCCCAATAACCCTACAAAAAGATATGAGTCTCTTAACACAGTCCAAAATCTATTTGGAAAGGAGGAGGGGGAGGTCGTAAAATTATTGGAAATTTGGCAACTTTTCCTGAAAATAAAGGAGATTTTCCGAAAATGAAAGAAAACTGCACGAAAATAAAAGAGATTCTACGAAAATTGAAGAACATTTTCTGAAAATTGATAGAAACATTTCGAAAATTGAAGACAAAGTATCCCAAATGAAGGAAATTGCACGAAAAGTGAAGCAAATTTCACAAAAATGAACGAAATTTTACGATAGGAAGGGAAGATTTCCCGAAAATTGAAGATTTCCTGACGAAAAAAAGCCATGCATGTAATCTGACTCTTCAAAATTAATTCTTTACACTTTCATTATATTATATTATATTGGGGGTAAAAATAGTACTTGGTCCCCTAATACAACTATTGCCCCCGCGGTTTTTACGCCACTGCATATGTGATGTAATTTATTAGTACAAGCAAAATTATATTCAGATCAAGCTATATTTGATCAAAACTATGCCCTATTTTCTCAAATCTCCCTGTATTAATGTACCTTCCGTCGGGATTTTTTTATTTTATTTGTCAGGTTTGTGTCGGATATTGAAATATAGGAAAAACTTGTGTGTTTAGCAGCATGTTTTCCAAATTATCTCCCCATGTCGGGAAGATTATATACTTCCACCGGCATATCCTGGCGTATACTGCATGCATTATGAGCTAATTGTGGCTCTCAATAAATGAAATTTTAACTTGCCGAAGCTGCAATCCCTCCAACACCCTTAATTAAATGAGTAGAGTCTCGAATCCTGAAAAACTTATGTAATATACCGAGAGTGAGGTTTATGTTCTTGTTCGTTTGTGCATACGTGTAGCATATAAACCCGCCTAGCTTGCTGACCCAGCAGCTTATCTACCTACTGTGGTGTTGCGGTTATCATACATGTCTACAGACCACGAGGCCCCGGGTTCAATCCTAGGGTGGGTAGACATGCCAGTGCACCACAACTGGTTATCAAAGGCCGTGGACATTGACTTGGTTGTCGATGTTATGTCTGTCCGTACGTCGTACCTGTGTTCTCGTCCGGGTCGTATTAAGCGTTTCGTGATAGCATTTGTACTATCATAACCGAATACGCAGGTGACGACCCCGTCATTGTAATTGTGTGTTCAACTCTCTCTCTCTCTCTGACCCAGCAAACCCGACAATTACAAATCTCACTCCATGTCAAACAAAACATTGTCCGAAAAATTCTGATTAAAGGGCTTGACGCTGTCACTCAAACGAATTGCATATGTCGGCAGGTGTTAATAATAGTCCTTTCAGATGAAAAACTGTGTTTTGATTAGAATATTTTGTGTGTTGATAATCTAGTTCATGATATTTTATTGTCTCACTGTCTCAGTATTACGACCTTAATTCATTTACACAAAAGGAAATCATCCCTGCCCCGAATTTCCCGACATGTATCAAATTGTTCCGACAAAAATTAGGATGGGTGGGGGTGGGGGTGGGGTGACACACTCACATTCCCCGGTCGCTCCGCCCATGTCAGAATTTGAGATTGCAAACTTACATGGATTTTAAAGTACTTCAAAGGTTTTTTGCCTACGTAGTGGAAATATTTCGAACTTTTGTTTGTTTGTTGAGAATAGATTTGAAAGGAATTTTCAGGTTAAGAGTTTCATGACTTGGGGTTCGGGGGTCTTGAAGAAAGAAGCAAAAACCAACTAAATTTGAGGTTTTTCCATATGCAGCCTAACAATATGAAGACCCTTGGCTCTAATGGTCATATGGTGATCTATCAGCCTATAGACCTATATTGAGCATTAATTGACGAAAGTACAACCAACTGACCATGACAATAGTAATAAAGTTAATCAAAATCGTTCGAAAATTGACCACTTTACAGTATTTTGAATTTCCAGGCCATATATATTATAATGACTTTTACCAATTTGGATATAAATTTGTGACAACAGAAAGAGAAAACCTATATGGTTTCTTGTCTTGACTATCTTGTCTTGCATTCTATCCTTCCTCAGCGTTCTTTGAGCCCGGAATCAGTTGAACATGACCAACAGGTTTTGAATCTATATCAATATTCATTATAGCGTACGGTACTATATCTAATTTTTCCGATCGTCCTTTTTTCTTTTCTTTTTTTACAATGAGATAATTCTTACTTATGTTTTATATAAAATTTTGAGAAATTTTATTCAATGCTTGGTAAATCTCTTCAATCTTTGAGAAATTTTCTTCATTCTCTTGCAATTTTCAGAAAATTTCCTTTTAGGGCAATTTTTCTTCGATTTTCGGTAACTTTTCCTCCATGATTTTGATGGAAAATTAATTCTTTGCGGGAAATATATGGTCAACTATTGTTCGATTTTCGGAACATTTTCTTCATTTGGGGCAAACATTTCCTTCATTCTCGCGCATTTTTTGGAAGCTAGTAGCATGTAAAAGGCTGGTTTGGGACACTTGTGCGGTCGTTTTTGTGTCGTTTTTGTTTCCACTGATTCTGGGACACTTTTGCGGTCGTTTTGGTTCTGGGACACTTTTGCGATCGTTTTTTATTTCACTTGGTGGACTCGGGTTCTGATATACTTTTTACCCACCACCATTGAAAATTTATGACAGAAAAATATTTTATCTATTTTCAAAAAATATTTCTATATATTTAAAAAAAATTTTTTTTATACATATACATATATATATATATATATATATACATATATATATATATATATATATATTTTTTTTATATATATATATTTTTATATATAATTTTCATATATATACATATATATATATATATATATTTGTTTTTTTGTTTTTTGTTTTTTGTATATAACCCCCAGATTTAAAGCGCCGATGATAACATACGATAATGCAATTTGTTCCGTTTTAGCTTCTAGTGTATCATCCGGAACCGGTAGGCTGCTGATTCCCGGAACTGGATCCGGTAGGCTGCCGTATTCTACCCCCGAATCAAGAACTGGAGGTTCTGGGGCTGTGATAAAATTCATATTATGGTGCTTACCTATAGCAAGGTCTTAAGAAACCATAATATTATTGTTGTAGCCAATTTGGGTATCTACGCAAAAGCATATTGCTAGGAATCATGTACAAATCTTGACCCAGACTAAAATCTAAAGGAGTAGAGGCATAGGTCAGGGTATCTTGATACGTTGAATTTAAGATGGGAGATCTATAGGAGCAGCCACCGCATCCTCAACATTACGAATAAATTGTTGCTAAGCATCCAGACCACCAAGAATTGGACTGCGAGTTTGTCATCTAAAACAGCCCACACAAGAACACGAATGCTGTCGTTGATATAGTTGATACCAAGGTCTGTGAAACCATCACTAGTTGGTTTGATTATTTTTAAGTAACCAGTTTCCATATTCGATGGTTGACTGATGTAGTCGACGGTCAGCATCACTGCCCGGTCCCCAAATGACATGATTTTCTTATCATAGTAATTGCTGCTGAGGTAGAAGTTTGCGCGGATAATACCTTTCTTCGACATGTCGTTAGCCACATACTGGATAGAGTGATAAGTGGTTGAGTACAATTTCCAGGGTATCCCTAGTCCCTGGTTTGGAACCCCTGGTGGGGTCCACTGGGTAACTTCCAGCAAAATCCCCAACTCTTCACACAGTTCTTTTAACGCCCCGTCACTGTACGGGTTATTGTAAGGGTCAAAGTTATTCTCATCTGGTAGACGAACTTCAAGTCTTTTCAATATTCTCCGTATTGTGTAATACACATGAAAGCGATAAACCATGCGAACCGTCCAGTGTTTGTAGTTAGTCATCTGCTCGGGAGAAACACCACATCCATCTGCGGCAATCCACAGGGCAAAGTTTAACTGCGTTTGCCGAAACATCATAGGGTCGGCACGCCACCTTTCCACAGTGGCATCATCGTGTACGCTGTGTATATGGTAGTTTTTAAAGATGTTTTTAAACTTTGCCAAGAAGTACTGATCTGATCCGCCTGGGTATATCCGCTGTTCTGTTAGATTACTCACACCCGCAGTCTCAGCAACCTGCCAAACAGGAGCCTCTAGCATATGTCCAGGGATGTGTTTAAATGCTACCATATATACATATCATGACGCCTTCAATATGAAGGTGGATCTCGCTGAAAGCTTAAATTGAGGCTCCACCCAGTGCTTTGGCAATAGCCTGCTGCACCTCCTGCCGCCCAATTTGTTTCTCATCTTCCAGAAGTTGCTTTTTTTCATCCTCACACGTCTTTTTAGCAGCTCGGACCTTCTCTTTTAGGACTTTATAACGTTCAAATTCTGCAACGACCGTCTGAAATTCCGAAGCAGAAACGTCCTCATCTTCAACGGCTTTACTGACAAGGTCTACGATACTGTTAAGCTTAGAGGAAGCAATTGTTGCAATCTGACAATGCTTCGCAACTTTCTTATCCATCCGTGTTCTTAAATAATTACAGAGTACACTACCAACACTACATACAGCAGCAGCACTTTCCATAGCAATCGCTGCTGGTGCAGCAGCAATCGTAGCCAAAACACCTATTCCAGCTGCACCAAGTCCCACGGTTGTTAGTATAAGCACTGTGTCTACCTCTTTCAACCCATGGGAGACCCGTGTGTATTTGCGGCTTAGAGCTTCTCGAGTAGAAATCTCAGCTTCAAGGTATCTTTTTAGTTGTGTCATATGTCTGTATGTTGTAAGCGGGAATTACTGGCTCCCTCCTCAGGAGGAGCTGATGGTAATGCAGGATAAATGTTGTCAGCAACCGTCATAGCTATTTTAATAGTAATGTTACTTCAATTGTTAAATTATTATTATGTATGAGTTGGCCATAGCCATCACGCACCTCTAATGTGATGGTGTTGAACACATCTCCAGCAAGAGGATGCATCATGGGGTGTTAATATATTACGTGAGTAGTTTTCACTACTTCTTCATTAACAGTCACTTTTGCCAGTCTATTGCTAGGGCGCCCCAACAAAGTTTTGAGTGACATCTAATTCCAGAGGGTAAATACATATAGAAAGATCCCTTAAAATGGGAGGCACGTGATCACTCCTATGTACACCTGCACCCACCCATTCATCCGTGAGATTTATTCCCAAGAAATATAGAAAGTTACTGCTGAATTTGACTTCGCAAGTAGCTGGTATGACTAATTTACTTTGTAAAGTGCTTTGTTCTAAGAACATACCACCTCTTTCTATCTCCTTAAGAACTCTTTTCTTAAGTGTATTGAAAGTATAAAAGCCTGGTTCAATGGTTACTCGTTTAATTTGCTTATCCTCTGAATATCTAATGTCTAAAAATCCACGCTCCTTCAGGTTATACCAACCCTTGGTGAAGAACACATCTGTGATATCAACTGATTTTACTTACTGGTTTCTAGGTTTCTTGGTTTTCTGGTGACTAGATATGTGCTGTAATACATCGATTAATTTAATAGCAATGTAACTTCAGTGGGGAAGATTGTGGTTATTGAAAGGTTTACCATTGTGTCGTACCTCTAAGGTGATGGTATTCAGCACGTCATTCGCAAGTCGATGCATTCTTGGATGGCTATATCGTATATGAGTCATTCGGCCTATATCAGTTTTATTCACAAGAAATTTACCAAGTCTATCCGTGGGATGTCCATCAACAAGGTTATGCGAAGCATCTAACTCCCGGAGGTGAATGCTTAAGAAAAGATCCATCATAAGGGTAGGTACACAATCGCTCCTATACACACCTGGGTTCATGGTCTTATTTCTATTAGTAAGTTCGAACCCTAATAGTTCTAAGAGATTTTCACTTAAAAGTAGCCCAATATTACCTGGCACAGTTATACGGATCAGTGCAGTAGCCGGCTTTAAATCAACACCGCCCGCATCATTTTGGATTATCCCTTGATCTAATCTTCTTTTAATCATATTGAAGTTATACAGACCTGCCTTAACCTATTTTATCTTGACCTTCCACTATCAATTAACAGAACCCCCTACCCTTATTAAGGTTATACCAACTACTGGTAAAGCACACATCATTGATTCCTACTTCGCTTACCTGGAGCGGTAATTGGAGATTGGTGGGTTCTCCATTGACGATATGCGTGCTGTAATACATCGTAGTATTAAACATCATATGATATATTCAATTTGATCGCCTGGATACCCATGCGATAAATGCACCACCAACTGCAAGCATAAGTACCCACAAGTGACTCCCTACATTTGTGAATATATCACCAATCAGATTAAAAAGCAAAGAAAGGGCACCACCAATGATGCCCGATAGAGCAGCACCGAGCCATTTACCAAAACGTTTCATCACCCGACCTAGTGCTTTGACAACATTATCTGGCGGTGTCGTCGGCTGTGGTGTTGGCACGGGAACTTCTCCCAGTCCAAGTGCCAGTATGATAGTGGATATTATAAACCCTAATGCGGTCAGAATGGAAGCAATCGTCACACCCTGCTCTCGAAACAACTTGACCAATTTTTCTCGCAGAGAAAGGTCGCTATATATAAGCTCATGGGCAATGTCACGTATCTGTCGTACCTGAGACTTCAGATCACCACGAAGTGTGTCTATGCTGGTCTGTAGAGCGTCCCTCCTTCCATCCAGCTGTTCAATCTCTCTGCGTATACTTGTCTTTTCGTCTTTATCGCTGGTTGCTTCGAGGCGGTCTCTTGCCTCTTCGCGTTGGTGGTCATTTTCCACAAGCTTGCTTTCTTGAGCTGATAATGTTCCTCGTATAGTTCTAAGCTGCCTGTCGAGTCCCACGAGCTCCCGTAGGGGTAGTGGAGGAGCATCAGTCTGAACAGTTACATTTGTTTTCTTTATTAATTCTTCGATATCATTCAACAGTGCAGTTACATCAGGATCTGTGCCATGAATGACGTTAAACGCCGAATTCTCTATTTTGGTAGCAGCATTTTGTCTATCATCAAATAATTCCCTGATTGCCACCACCCCTCCTCTTTGTGACTTGATTGATGATAAAGAGATCCATCCACCAGACCAAATGTTGTTAAGGCGGATCTCACCACCCCTATGTGTAAGATACAAATTATGCTCTGAATCCAACTTAAATAGGTCATACATTGGAGTACTAGCAATTTTCATATCAGCGTAAAATTTGTCTACGCGCTGATTCTTGTCAACTTCACGTTGTTGTTCTGCTATAGACAGATCAAGCCCATCAACGCTAGTTTCAGCCGCAGTGAGTACATCGGGATGAAAATCATCGACTACATCAAAATCATTGAAGTTTGGGTCATCAGCGAGATCATCCCTTCGATCCAAATCATCCATAGGTATATACTCCTCAATTGTTATTATATCATAAATTTCAACTTCAATTTAGCAAGACATAAGCAGATCCCATTCCAATCGTAGCAATTGTAATAAAAACCAACTCTCGGTTATGTTGTTGAGGGGATGGTAAATAGAAGTCTTCTAGACGAGGCTCTAAATCTAGTCGAATAGGGTCTGCACCATAAACCTGGTTGTAAAATCTCATTGCGTCATCTACATTTCTGAAGGTCTGTACAGCACGTCTTTCTGCCATAAGTCTTTGATTCATTCTATTCAGCTTCTCTTGCCTATCACGAGCCCATTCAATCTTAACTGTCTGCAGTTTTTTCACAGCTTTATCATGACGCGTACGTTCTTCCTGTGCAGCAGGTCCTTGGCAAGCTGACCAAATACAAAGTTTGAACCTGAGAATGCTAGAGCGTTTACTAAAGCCCCACGAACAAGCAAGGCAATCGTAGCCATCATCTGTGAGATACATATATTTAATTGGGTGGTGTAGTAACGATTCTATCAGGAATGACGAGTCATAGTAGCTGCTGTAAAGTCCAATGTAAGGAGTGCTACATCAGGAAGTTTCATCACTAATGAGGATGGTGGCTTCAAGCTTTTCATAACAGCACTTCCTAGAATTGCATAGCCCGTGGATAAAAAGCTATTGTTCCGCCCTGGTACAAGGAATTGATAACTTGGTAGTAGGCTGCGTCATGGTTTAGTATATATATATATAACCATCTGCGGTTATGTTCAATTGGTTTTCAGGCATGGGGGGACTGGAAGAGAGGGGGGGGACTAGGTGTATGACGATTTTGAGCTAAAACGGCAGCAGCAGAAGCAACTACGACAGCAGCAGCTAGTACACCCCACCAAATATCCCAAGAAGTACTAGGTGGATCTGTCTTTCCAGCCGCTACCCGCTGGGGCTTCTTTATCTTCCGAAGTTCCCCTTCAAAGCGTTTGGTCTCCTTCGAATGCTGGACATCTATCGTCATCCGTGCCTTGCGTGTCTCTCAAGCACGTTTCCCGGCTTCCACCCTCTTGGGGTTTTTCAACCTCTGTATCTCCATTGTTTATATCCTTTGTTTTTGTATATTCAAAATGACGTCCACTTGTAAGAACCATACTTACTGGTGCAATCCAGAACCCACATTTATGAAATAGACCGCAACTAAGACTTCTTAATGCAGTGTTTATAAAAGGATCTTCTCCAAGGTCTGTAGCAAGGGCCTGCTCACTGTCAATCTTAAATATACTAGCTGCTGCACGCGCATATAAATTTATTGCTGTTTTCCGCAAGCTTTTAGTTATTTTATCACTAAAACGGGCCTCATATACAGCATGCAATCGTCCCACATATGCACACGACATCTCTTGAAGCTGTTGAGATAAAAAATGCTGCCCTAAATAGTCCATGGACATGCCTCCATGGATAACGGCAGCTAGCTGCTTGCGGTGGTCATCTTGTGATGGCTTTTGCGATGGCTTGCCTAGTGTTTCTATAAGACTATCGATATTCGTTGTGACTCTACGAACACGCAATACAATGGGATAAATATACCACAGATGTAGTGCGAGTATGATTATTAATAATGCTGTGTTAAACATGGCGCTGGACATTATTCAACTATTACTAAGCACTAATTAATTATTACTATGTATTACTTAACTATTACTGAACTATTACTATGTATTACTTAACTATTACTCTGTATTACTTAAATATTACTCTGTATTACTTAACTATTACTATATATCACTTAACTATTGCTATGTATTATTCAACTATTACTACGTATTACTTAACTATTACTATGTATTACTTAACCATTACTATGTATTACTTAATTATTACTATGTATTACTTAACTATTACTATGTATTACTTAACTATTACTATGTATTACTTAACCATTACTATGTATTACTTGTTCAATTGTGTACTCAAAAGGTGGTCCACTTTTTAACACAAGTTTAGCATACTTTGCACTTGATGGCTTATCACGGATTTCTTGCCACTTTTCTTGTGGAATGCCACTGTTTTCTTTCATAACTAGATCAAAGCAATGAGCTGACTTGCAGTGAAATAAAGTAATTTACTCAGTCTGTTCATGTACATCAGTAACAACCGAGTTCCATTTTTTAATTAACCGTGCCCATAGCGAGTGCTGATGATGTCTACCTGAAAAAGCTAAATTTGATAATGCTCTCCTCTTTTTTACAATGTCACTTTCTGCAGAACAATCATCGACTATGTAGAGAGAAGGTATACCTTGGTAGAGCTTGCTTATGATTTCAAGATATTTTTGCAATTAATCTCCAGAGGGATCTAGAAAGCAGACATTGCAGTCGTCAGAAAGGACTCGCGTTGTAAGTATGTTTGATTGTAAGACCAGGTGGGGCATAATATGACAATTCTTGCAAATACGCCTGAGTAGCTGGTTTTTAATAGGTTCAACACATACTGCGTCTTTTACCGCATATAATCGCAGTGTGGGGATCTCTTGGTAAATCCATTTTTTATACAGGTTTTACATCTAACTCCACACTCTGGCTAGGCGACCGTTCTTGATAACCAGTTGTTTATCTAAGAGGACGAAGTAGTATACAATCACTGTACCTTCATCTGCAGGAGTGCGGTTGATCCCCAGAGTCATGCCTACGCTGCTGTTACCCAGCTTACGACCGTTACCAAGTAGAGCATCATCATCGGTGTTGCGCAGATCTAGAACAAGTGCGTAGTATTTTTGGAGGTAATCTGATAAATCGATGAAATGTAGACCGATTTCCTTAGCAACTAAGCCTACCTCGGGATTGAGGCTCTCGCCCATGGACAATCTACCTAAGCTGAATACCTTCTTAGCCTCGTCTCAGTGCTGGTATGGGAGAATGCCTTGGGTATATAGCTGGTTAGGAACACCTTCAATGGTTACACTGACCTTAGTGATATCTGGGTTTATGAAAGTCACAGGTTTTCGTGCAAATCCACCATCATCAACTGGTTTGACGAACAATAGGACAACACCGCTGGTACTATGTCAGGGTAAATTCAAAGGGATAGTCCACATGGAGCTAGTGAGGTCTAGCATTTCTCTCCGATGCCTCTGTATATCTGTATAGGTTACTCATTCAACATTTTATTTCGGATCTCTGCTGCAAGGCTTGCTTGATTTACAACATCAAATTCTAGAGTCAAGTTTTTTAGAGTGCAGGAAGCGTTGGTGTCATCGCTTGCAATAATCACCTTCACGTTAGGTGCAAAGTATATGATGTATTCAAACCAATCGTGCAGACCTGATGGGTGAAATGGGGCGTGCCACTCAAGAGGCAAAAATCTAATGGTATAGCAAATCTAATGCCAAAAGTTTTAGCAACCGCGCTGTCACCCTTATTATTATCAGCCTTGTCTCCAGCACCTAAACGAATTTTCAGACAATTTTCTCTACTTATACCCTGATAGTCAGCATTGTCTCTCGCGCTAGGGGAGAGCCATAAGTCTGCATAGTTGTAGAAGACATCTGCGCAGTCCAAACTCATGACAACCTCACCTCCAAGTTTTACCTCTAGTTTGCTCACAATGTTGCGGCCTATATTGTTAACAATAGTGAGATTGACATCTGTGCTATTTCAGTATTCAGAGTGATGTTGAAGGCCAGCCAGACCGTGCGTGGGACAATGACATCATGATGCTGCAGCTTCGGGAATTTGACAATCACGTGATTACCTGCTGTGGCCGTTAAGGTATCAAGAGTAACTTGATTAGTTGTGCGTACACCTTCCACACCCAGACCTGTGGGGTCCTTCGTGTAGGCGCTAGTTTCTTTCCGTAATTCATTGCCGTATTGAATATATATGTATATGTTTAATATAGGATGAAACTAGCAGAGATATATTATAGCCCTTAGGGGTATTGGAGAGGAACTCCAGCTATAAGGAAACTTGCAAAAGCTGCAAAGGTGTCTGAAGATGAATCCCAGGCTTGGCTAAAAAAGCAGGCTATGTGGCAGATCTACCTACCTCCTCCCCGCTATATACCACGACCTAAGTTTGACATTTCTACACCAAATAAAGTCCATCAAGCCGACCTCCTGTGTCTACCGCATGATAAAGTTGGACGCAAGACCTATAAATATGCGTTAGTTGTGGTCGATGTTGCCAGTCGGTATAAAGAGGCTGAGCCTTTAAGTTTGAAGTATTCAACAGAGGTTGCTTCTGCATTTACCCGCATCTATAATCGTAGTCCACTCGATTAGCCAAAACTACTTCAGGTGGATCCAGGACGTAAGTTCATGGGTTCTGTAACTGACACATTGGAGAAGCATGGTGTTGAGGTGAGACGTGGAATCCTAGACGTTCATCGCGATCAAGTTTTTGCAGAGCGGTTTAATCATACACTAGCAGAACTGTTGTTCGGACATCAGTATGCATAGGAAATGAAATTGCCTAAGGGAGAGAGATCGACAGAATGGGTAGAGAGACTACCTACCGTTGTTCAGCTTTGAACAACGAAGTCACACGACTGATTGGGAAGAAGCCTGTTAATGCTATCAAAGCTAAAATGGTGAAACAGAAACCAGCATCTCCAGCTGATCGCCTTGCTGACTTGAAGGAGCAAAACGTACCTACCGATATTGCACTGCGTTATCTATACCAAGCAGGTGAGCTGGAAGGAGGTCAACGTCGTGCTACATACCCTGTGTGGTCTGTTAATGTTTATCGGTTAGGATGATCTGTTACAAACCTGGTTTGCCTGTCCTATACTATCTTCAAGATGGTCCGGGCCGTGGATTTGTCCGTGAAGAGTTGTTGGTCGTTCCTCATAACACCGAGCTCCCACCAAAATAATGCAACATGCAATTAGAGATAGGGTATTACAATAATATAAGATATCAGTACGTGCAAAGAACAAGTGTAATTGGCTGCCGCTAGGTCAAAAAGAAACATGTGGAAGACCCGCTATGTATGATCAATGCTGGCAGCATCAAATAGTGATTACAAATGGTAAACGTCCAATAGTACCATGCCGCAAGTTTGGGGTTGGTGTTTATTCTCGGACACAACTTTGCCGTGGTTGTGGTGGTAAAAGGGTTGTTGAAAAGATGCTGCACATTGAAAAACAAGCTCGTATAGACTTTCAAAATGTGCTTGCTGAAGTGATGCTGTTGCGACACCATAGTATACCATCTGGTGTGACGTCCTATAACATATTATAGAGTATACAAATCAAGTGCGACAACCTATTAGAGACATAACATACCATAGTATACAAACCCGGCGCGCAACTCTGATACGATAACCTATTAGAGATAAGATATAACATAGTATACAAATCTGATACGATAACCAATTAGAGGCATAACATACCATAGTATACAAACCCGGTGTGCAACTCTGATACAACCTATTAGAGATAAGATATAACATAGTATACAAATCTGGTGCGTAACTCTGATACAATAACCAATTAGAGAAATAACATATTATAGTATACAAATACGATAACTAATTGGAGGTATAACATACCATAGTATACAAACCCGTGTGTAACTCTGAAACGATAACCAATTAGAGATAAGATATAACATAGTATACAAATCTGGTGCGTAACTCTGATACAATATCAATTAGAGAAATATCATTCTATAGTATAGCAGCATATGATGAATAACTTAAATAGAACTGCACTTAGAAGAGAGAGAGTCGAGGCGTTGAGAAACTATGTGGTTCAAAACAATATCCTGCTTAATGACCCATCAGGCAAAAGAGGAAATTATATTAAAAAGGACTACATAAATGCCATTATCGCTCATAGGTATATGCCAGCCCGCATACCGGCTCCTGTACCGATTCTTACACCGAGAGCACCGAGACCTGTGCCTACTCCGAGAGCACCGAGACCTGCACCGAGACCTGTGCCTGCTCCGAGACCTCTTCCTACTCCAAGCTTCAGACGGGCGCCTGGGACAATTAGCAATTACCTCCGCAGCTGGCAGATAAATATCGTAGATGGGCACCGATTGGGAGCTGATCCACTAGCCCTTTTAGATGATGTTCGCTCCACAATTCACCGGAAGGTAGCAGAAGAGGTTGGAGCCCTTCGTGAATTAAGATTCCAGTCAGCACTCAGAGAGTGGGACTGAAGAAGGATAATGGTGGTGGGGGAACAGAATTCACAAACCCAGTATTTTGCAGCCGTCAGATGGATGTCCTGCAAGTGGGTGAGATTGCTGCAGCGCTCAACAACGCTTTCCCACGCATGATAGAATCTCTTGAGCAATGGACTCAGAGAGGATCAGGATGGGTGGTGGATAGAGTGGAGGACCTCTGGACAAATATTTTCCGGTACCAACCACTACGAGGTGGGTCCTATATCTGTTTGCAGAAAGAACTCAAAGCTTAAAAGACTATCATCAATGTAAACAACCGTGATGATAAGTGTTTTCGCTGGGCTCTCCGATCTGTTCTGTTTCCAGCCAAAATACATCCAGAAAGAAGCAGCAAGTATCCCTCAAAAGACGGCTTAAACTTTAAAGGAATAGAGGCTCCAGCTCCACTCTCAAAGATCTGGAAGGTTGAAAAACAAAACAATCTGGCTATTAACGTCTTCGGTTGGGATAAAGGGGTTGACAGACTCAGCAAACAAGACAAGAACATCCCCGGATCAACCTTCTATTGATTGAGGGGGCGTGTAAGTTCCACTACACGTGGGTCAGAAGCCTCAGCCGCCTGCTCTTTGTTCAAAGTGCCAATCAAAGGCGTAAGCACTTCTGTGAGAGGTGTCTGCATGGCTATTCCAGGGAAGATCTGCTCGAGGCCCATAGACCTGATTGCATGAGAATTGGTCAAACAGCTGTATGTATTGACATGCCGAAAGAAGGCGAAAACAAGCTGTCCTTACAGAACTATCACAAGGAGCTTCCAGCGCCCTACGTAATCTACGCAGATTTTGAGGCACTCACCTGTACGATAGATGCTCTTGGATCAAACCCCGCACAATCCAATACCCAAAAGACTCAACAGCACGAAGCGTGTGGCTATGGGTATGTTGTGGTCATGTGTGATGGTCGTACAGACCTCCCGTAGTATATCGGGGGCAAAATGCACCTGGGAAGTTCCTTGAGGCTTTGCAGCAGGAAGAAACTAAGATCAAAACAGTTCTGGCAAACCCTCGACCTATGATAATCACCAGAGACTATTGGCGCGCACACCGGACAGCACAGGATTGCAATATATATAAAAAAAAACCTCTACATGGTGACTCTGTCCGCGACCACTGCCATATCACAGGTAAGTACAGAGGTGCTGCGCACAAGGCCTGCAACCTGAAGTTGCGCCTGAGCCGCCAAACAACCACAATCCCAGTTGTGTTCCATAACCTATGACTCTCATTTGATCATGCAAGCTATCAGCAAAGTGGAAGGTAAAATAACCTGCATCCCCAATAACATGGAGAAATGTATATTCTTCTCCCTTGGTCAGTTGAGGTTCATCGATAGCGCACAATTCCTGCTTGCATCATTGGATAAGCTGGTTGCGGCTAAAGACTCTGTTGACTTCCATATCACAACTGAATATGAACCGATTGATAAAAAGAGACAATTCTAATTGCAAAAGGGGATTTATCCCTATAGGTATATGGATTCTTGGGAACGGTTTGAGGAGTGCCTACCTCTGCAAGATGCCTCCTATAGCAAGCTTACAGGGGAACATATCTCCAGTGAGGATTATCAAGATACGCAGGAGGTTTTTTTTTTTTTGGCGGGGGCATTCGAATGTGATACTATGGGAGATTATCACGACCTATACCTGCGGACTGATGTGATTCTACTAGCTGATGTCTTCGAGATATATCGGAAGACTTGCTTACGGCAGCCTGAGTATGGTCTGGATCCAGCACACTATCATACAAACCCTGGATTATCTTGGGATGCTCTCTTGAAATATACAGGTGTAGAATTGGAACTGTTAACCGACTATGACATGCACCTGCTCTTCGAGAAAGGTATGAGAGGTGGTATTTCCATGGTATCCAAGCGCTATGCTAAAGCTAACAACCCCTATGTCTCAGGCTATGACGATTCTAAGCCTAACAATCATATTCTCTACCTAGATGCAAATAACCTGTATGGTTGGGCGATGAGTCAAGCACTACCCCGGGTGGATTCGAATGAGTGGATGAAATGCCTTCGCTGGATACGCTTTCACCCGATGCAGAAAAGGGTTACATACTCGAGGTGGACCTTGAGTATCCTCAAGAGCTACATGACGTCCACAATGCATACCTTCTTGCTCCGGAACGTATGAAGGTTCCGAAGGAGTGGCTGTCAGATTATCGAAAAGGGCTTCTAAACTCGTCAACTGATGTTGAAAAGTTGGTTCCCAATCTCTGCGATAAAAAGCGCTATGTTGTGCGCTACCAAAATTTACAACTCTGCCTCTCTCTAGGTATGAAGCTGACAAAAATGCATCGTGCAATTCGGTTTGATCAAAACAAGTGGATGGAACCCTATACCAGAATGAATACAAAACTCCGCAAAAAGGCCAAGACCAGCTTTGAGAAGGACCTCTACAAACTGAAGAACAATAGCGTCTTTGGTAAGACTATGGAAAATCTGCGTAAGCGTGTAGATGTCATACTCGTGAGAGCCTCTAAAGATGACAAGCTTCGCCGGTGGATAGCCAGCCCCGCGTTTGCAAGGCATGTGGTATTTGATGATGATCTAGCCGCCCTACACATACACAAACGTCGGCTGATGCTTAAGCGACCAGTCTACGTTGGCATGTGTGTCCTGGACCTGAGTAAACATCTGATGTACGACTTTCATTACAACAACCTGAAGGAGCAATATGGGGAGCGGTGCAATCTTCTCTATACGGATATGGATAGTCTTCTACTTGAAATCCAAACCGAGGATGTGTATGCTGATATAAGTTTTGAGTCAGACCTCTATGACACGAGTGATTATCCGATAGACCACCCATTCCACAACACCACGAACAAAAAGGTGCTTGGAAAAATGAAAGACGAATGTGCTGGAGTACCCATTAGCGAGTATATAGGACTTCGACCCAAAATGTATTCTATCCTGAAGGAAAATGGTGGTGAGATCCGAAAAGCAAAAGCGCGTTAAAAAATATGATGTTAGAAAAAATATACGACATCAGCAGTACAAAGAAGCACTGGTATGACAGCAAGACATTTCGTCATAGTATGAATCTATTAAGAAGCGAACACCACATTATATATAGCATACGAATGAATAAAATTACTTTGTCACCTCTTTATACCAAGCGCTGGGTTTTGAGTGGATAACCCACCACTATGGCCTTTGGCTACAGGGGTTAAGCATACAAAATATATATTTATATAAATATTATATATATATATATATATATATATATATATATATATATATATATATATATATATATATATATATATATATATATATATATATATATATATATATATATATATATATATCTATATATCTATATATATATATATATATATATATATATATATATATATATATATATATATATATATATATATATATATATATATATATATATATATATATATATATATATATATATATATATATATATATATATATATATATATATATATATATATATATATATATATATATATATATATATATATATATATATATATATATATATATATATATATATATATATATATATATATATATATAATAATCTAAAAAGAAAAAACATATATATATATATAATAATCTAAAAAGAAAAAAACATATATATATATATATATATTTTTCTGTCATAAATTTTCAATAGTGGTGGGTAAAAAGTGAATCAGAATCCGAGTCCACCAAGTGAAATAAAAAACGATCGCAAAAGTGTCGCAGAACCAAAACGACCGCTAAAGTGTCCCAGTACCAGTGAAAACTAAAACGACGCAAAAACGACTGCAAAAGTGTCCCAAAACCAGCCTTTTACATACTACTAAGCTTTACCTCATGCAGTCATGTGGGGCAATTTTTCTTCTGGTTTTCGGTAAATTGTCTTTAATTTTCAGAAAAAGTCCTTCAATATTTGAAAAATGTCTGTCAATGTTTGGGAAATTTCTTTCATTTTCGTGCAATTCAAGTTTGGAAAATGTCCTTCGTTTTCAAGCAATTTTTGGTTAAATATGTTAACAATTCCTCAATTGTCCTAATTGAAAAAAAGCACACACTCGGGAAGGTGAAATCCTTTCAGGACGTACCTTTCTCCCTGCTCCCCGCTTCCTAAGACCAGACGACTGCAATTTTGTCCCAATATGCATATATGCTCCATTACTAATGACAAAACTGCTCATAAAATACGTTATAACATAAATCCTGGTTTGGTTTGGCTCCCTTCTCCCAACCCCTCCCCCCCCCCGGCATTTTTTCCTGGAATCCGCCCTTGGCGTTACTCCCAATTATCAGTTAATTCGCACGTAATACTGAAATGGTCAATGCTGTCAGCTACCAGGTTTTTTTTATGAACAATTTAGTATTCCCGCCATGCATACATCATGAAGTAAAACACGGACACATCTGTCCAACATGATTTTTTTACTATTTTAAAACGAATGAAAAATGAAAAATTTAAAATCGGAATTTTCAATTCGCTCATTTAATGACTGATCACTCTAATTAATGTACCTTCTTTTGTACGTTCA
>JAIGNY010001437.1:2925000-2932500 GCA_020152595.1 Chiridota heheva
CCTAAAATGATAATACGCGAACTGACCTTACATTCCTTTAAGAATAAAAAGACAAATTTTATTAGGCGTCATTTATGATAGCATTTGATCCATATTTGACCTCTGTGACCTTTATTGGCTCTAGGCGTCATCCGGCAGCGAGAAGTTCTAAACATCTTTGGACGATGGGCATTAAATCAAGGAGATTTGATAAGCCGTGAAGGTAGTGTGCAAACAAATGAGGATAACCATTCATAAATCTCAGTCCCTATCGCTTCTAATGACAGAATGACTTCTTGGGCTGGTATGAAAATCTGTAAATGTTAGCTGGTACGATATAAACTCCTTCCAACATTTATTGCAATGATTTTCTTCATTGTGATCAACAGACCGAGCTCCTCGTTTTAACAGTTTAAGCTGAAAGGTCCATGGATCGGTAAATTTTCAAGAAAACACCTCAAGATGCTCTGTTTTTCTTTGTTATCCTTCCTTTGATTTCAGACCTCAATTAAAAATGTTCAAAATGCATTGCCTTCTCTAGCTTGAGATTGGTTGGGGCATGGTAAATATCAAATCCTCTTCATCTTTCGCATTTCAAAGAGAAATAGCAGAAATTACATAAGAAAATGTCCCGCATATCACAAGAGTAACACAAATCTGCATGAAGTTTTTGAGTGGACTTTAAACCAATGTATCAAATGTTGCTTCTATCTATCCATGTACCTTTAATTATCACAACAATAAAAGCCCCAACATAATAGATTAATAGATGTTTCAAAATTTTGTCAAATGAAAAAAAACAATTCAACTTCCAAACTGCTAGAGGTGTCCTGCAACGGTTTTCTCTGTCTGATCAACGTATACTTAACTTAATTTCACTTTCAGATGAATACATTAAATTTCAAAATGTTCGGACCGCAAACATTGTATGATGTAGAACTGATCCTTAAAAATATTTGTTTAATTCATTTAAACATTTATTCCGAGTCTTAATTAGTTTGAGTAGGCCAAACTTGAAATTTTCTCAAAGTTTCCTTTAGATACTTCTTATCATAGATCTATATGTACACATAATTGTATATATCGCGTGCAATTTGCCATGATAATTTTACAATTCACTTTTTTTCATAATCTATTAAAAAAAAGGAATCTTGTCACAAGAAAATTGTTTGACTCAGCCCCAGTAAATCTGCTGTATACCTGCATACAAGCGACGTCACTTCCGGTGCCGTTTTTAATTGAATTGTCAGTATTTGTGTTAATATGATCTGCCAATCAGAAACGTTAAGTATATTGCATAGTTTTCTTCACATTAACATGAGTACTGGCCTTCTCTCCAAAATCGCTTTCATTCTTACCTTGGACAGGGAACTTTGCCATGAATTGTTTGATATATTTTTTTAATGACCCATCAAAATCGAAACGTTGACCATTTTACAACACAATTGAAGGTCTTTTCCTTCATATAAACATGTATTACTCAGAACAGCGGGCCAATGTGGCTCGATTATTTTAGAAACCGTCACCAAAATATTTGTATTTGGGAACAACATGCAATTGTTTTGATAAACTTGGAGACTTGGCTGAATCCCAATCAACATTTTCAGAAAAGGCAAACTAAACGTATTTAATGACTGCGGCAATTGTAAAACAATTTTTCAAAGAATAATAAAATATATAAATAATAAATTATGGGTTGTCTTCTAATTATAGTGTACACTGTCCAAATTTAGTACATGATGACGTTGCAAAAAAACAAAAACATCGAGTCTCACCTATATCCAGTGGCGTAGCCAGGGGGGAGGAGGGGGGAGGGGGAGATGGGGTGATCTCCCGGCTCAGATTTTAATCCGTCGTTTCAGATTGGTGCCGTGAGAGAGAGATTGGTGCCGTGAGAGAGAGATTGGTGCCGAGAGAGAGAGAGAGAGAGAGAGAGAGAGAGAGAGAGAGAGAGATTAGTACCGAGGAGAGAGAGAGAGAGATTGGTAGAGGGAGGGAAGAGAGAGAAGTATGAAATTATACAATTATGATACCCGCAGTATGAAAGAAGTCAATTTTGATACCTATGCGTTGTGACATACATCTTCCCTCTTAATATGTTAATTTTGCGAGAGCTTCCGGGGGTTTCGCCCCACTTGGGGTCCTTAAGCGGGCCCCTGGACCACACCCGACAACTCCAGCGCTTTGCGCTCGAAGTGACACTTTCGATGTCACCTCAACTACACCACTAAATATCGTGTCGGTTTAATTCAATCACCCCCCCTCTCCTCTCCAAATATGAAAATCCTGGCTAAGCCACGGCTTATATTAGTATATAGTCTATTTTGGAGAATGTATTGTTTTGTCACAATTTCAAAGACAATTCAAATTTCACTCTTTAATCAGTTAATCAAGACAACCAATCGAAAACTTGATAAGCTGTGTCCCGTTGTGTATAATGAAAGTGTGAATGACATCAAGGAGGGCTCGGGACCACACATTCTCATATGATTTTCGGAGTAATTGATTACATTATCTGATATTTGAAAAACTTTGCTGAATCGGCAAAAACTGTTAACATTTTCGGCGTTATTTTTCTTTCATGCTGGTAGAGACTTCCTTATGTTCAGTTGCTTAATTTTCTTTGTCAGGAATGTCGGCTAAATTCTCCCCACCAATTATGGATCTTAGTTGTGTTCCCTGAATGCATCACAGGCATGTATTTTTACATGCTGCCTCATTAGCATTCTTTAGAATAAACAAAAGAGATCTTTTAATAAAAGATTTTAATTTTGAAGGGAAAATTTCCCTTTATCATGTGTCCATATCGCCCGAACAGGAACTCTTATTTTGGTTTTCTAAATTTCTTATCGCCCGAACAGGAACTCTTATTTTGGTTTTCTAAATTTCTTAAGGTGTATAAACAAACAGAATCGTAATTTCCGCTGAATAGGATGACATCAGTCAGTCCGCAGAGCCCCCTTAATTAGGTCACGTGACTGGGTTCTCTTAGGAAGGAAATCGCGCCGAGTGCAGACATTTGATTTTTTCGCGGAACACTGACCTCTTGGCAGTGTGACGTAATCTGCGTCGAATAGTCACGTGGGATGCATTTCTGTTCAAGATGGCAGAGTATTAGTAACACGTTAAACTTTATTTTTCGATTTTCGTTTTGAATTTTCTTCAAGTTTTGCCTCGTATTAAAGGAATTTGATTTCAAAAATTGGTTCCCAAATTTACTGGGTACAAAAACAGGTCCATAAACGCCATATTCCTGACCCAGCCGACACAAAATGTCAAATTTTAATGGTAGATTCGTAAAGATGAACCTTAAAGCATTTTATACATACCTAATCCGCGATGTTGCGCATGCCAAAATATTCTGGCGAGTGCACCCTAAAATATTCATTATTTCGATTTGGTTGTTTAATTGTTAATGTTGTAATGATCATATCGTGTTACGCGGAGAAAAAAAGTCCATCGTAAATTCCTAACCTCCAATTGATATTTCTAGTATTAAACGGTCAAAACAAAAATGTTTAGACTAAACGTAGTAACGTTAGGCCTAGGAGTCGGGTAGCTCAGTTGGTAGGGCACACGACTGAGATGCTTGGAGGTACCCGGTTCAAGCCTCGGACAGGTCTAACCAGTTTTTCCACAGCTATGCAGACAGACACGCCGATTATCAAAGCGGAAGCACGTCGTTTGAAGCTCCTGCTCCTCATTCAGCTGTTGAGAAAAGTGGCTATGGTTGAATGGTGCTCGCTGTCCTTGGGAGGGGACGTTAAGCCGTCGGTCCCGATGGTAGGACAGTCACATCCTACCTGTTTCTCTGAACACTTCTCGAAAAGAGTAGGGTGAAACCCGGTGTTCATCCACTTCCGTTCCGGTCGCACGAGACTGGCATCTGCTATGCAGGCTATAGCTTGGCGTTTATGCTCCATATAGGAGTCTTGCCGAGTTCCCGTAAGGGAGGATCATGTACAAACAAACGAACAAGTTAAGTTAACTTGGTATTATAAAGCTAACTATGCCCAAACAAGGATATCATTTTGAGATATTTTCAAATTATTTATTTGAATGTTTATGCTTTCCCATTTTGGTAATAATTTGTATAATGTTATTTCATGGGTTTGATCTGGTGCTCATTGTTTAATTTTTGATCTGGATTTCTTTTTACCGTCACGGTGTTATTATTTCTGCATTTTTGTTTTGTGTGTCACGGGTAACTTCCAACTATAGAATATAGGTTCACTTCGAAGTATGGACATGGCTGCTGACACTGTTGGCAGAAAAGTCACGCTCTTTTCAGACATGCATAAATGCATCGTTCTTTAATTAAGATTAGCAGGCCTACAATCCCCACGACCACGCTGCCCAACAGAAGATATGCCATAGTTTTGATTTAAAATATGTAAACATTTCTTCCAACGTGAATATGCATTATTTTTCTATTTAAGTTATAAGGCTCACAATCCACGCTGTCCAGCCAAGGATACTGTATGGGAGCCAAATGATGTATAAGAGTATAAAGATTCTTTAAAAATTATCTGACTAAAACATTCATGTCGGAAGTTCACGAGTCAGGGGTTATTTTTCGAGAGTGAAGCTGCATTCTATATTTACTGCGTGTAACGATTGGCCCATTATTAATTTAATGAGGTAAACAGTTACTATTACTTTTCATAATTTGTATCATGCCATTCCTTTGTTAATTTTCATCTTGTTTTTAACATTTTACTTGTTTCTGTTCTTTTTGACCATGAGTAATTGTTTGATTCTTTCTTACTGTTTTGTTATTTCTGCATTTCAATGTTAAAAGTAAACAATATGGAAGCTACACTTGGGCCTTTGTTTAGGAATTTATGTAATTTTGGTGGCAAAGCAAAGTTTCAAAACAAAAGAAACCTAATAGAAGTCAAATTCAAAAGAAATGGCGATATTAAAAAAAAAAAAAAAATTTCTTATTCCAATATATAAGGCATAGAAAAAGTACTAGTCGTACTAAGGTTTGCTAACTTAAATCTTAAGGGCTCCTTGACAGAAACATTTAGACGAGGCCTTTGCTTTAATTTGCTTGTTACTGTTTAGTCCTTTGCGAATTGTAAGGTGCCATAGAGGGCCACACCACATTGCCCAAAACAGGTTTGTGGCAAGTTCCTCATAAACAAGACAAAATAAGAGGTTGCTTATTTGTCAAAAACTTCTCTCTCTCTCTCTTACCTCCAGAAGTCATTTCGAATTCAGATCAAAGATGTTACACCTACGGTGGATTTGAAATGCCATTGTCATATGCTGTTGATAAACAAGCTTCAAGTCTGTATCATCCTTAAAGCAGCCATGAAGAGACAAGTACACAAATCTGGCTGCATGTTGCTGATACTTCATGTTCCATTATTCATTTGTATTCTCTTGACCGAGATGTGGGTGTCGTAGGACTGCCCTTTGATTTTCACGATAAAGATGTATACCTACAATACCAAGTGAGCTCCGGAAATGACAGGTACAATTACATGAATGATCTTCAGCTTGCTTTGGGGAGGAGGAGGAGTGAACACACAATTACAATGACGGGGTCGTCGTCTGATAGTAACAATGCTAACACGAAACGCTTAATACGACCCGGGCGAGAAGACATGTGCGACGTACGGATAGACATAACATCGACAACCAAGTCAATTTCCACGGCCTTGGATAACCAGTTTCAAGTTGTGGTGCACTGGCGTGTCTACCCAACCCAGGCTTGAACCCAGGGCTTCTCAGTCTGTAGACATGTATAATAACCGTTACACCGCAGTTAGTAGACAGCTTGCTTTGCCAACGATGACGGGTGAACACGCAATTACAATGACGGGGTCGTCGCCTGCGTATTCGGTTATGATAAGTAACAATGCTATCATGAAACGCTTAATACGACCCGGACGATAAGACAGGTACGACGTACGGACAGACATAACATCGACAACCAAGTCAATGTCCACGGCCTTTGATAACCAGTTGTGGGTGCATGACTGGCGTGTCTACTTGGCAAACCCAGGCTTGAACTCAGGGCCTCGTGGTCTGTAGACATGTATGATGAACGCTACACCACAGTTGGTAGACAGCTTGCTTTGAATAATGATTGTTTTTTTATACATCTTAATCTGGATACTTCTTTGTTTTGTAAATGCGTACACGTCCTGTACATTGGATCTGGGTGTAATTTTGCTTCCTTTTTGTGCAGAAGAGCAGTCACATTTTTCAATGTCTTTTTCCAAAACGCAAATTTCATATGTGGCACAAATTTTTCTGGACAGTTGTTCATAACACATGATGATGTAGCTCGGTATGTATTCATTTTTCCGGGTTGGTTGGATGTGTCTACTTTGTTGCTAACCGAGCTTGTCTGAGTAGGTATGAAACACCGCTTGCATTGTATAATAGTCAGAAAATTGATGATCCTGCAGTGAGCCATAAACCCTTAAAATAAAAATAAAAATCCTCCATGCAAGCTGGAAAGGCACCTAAGAGGACGAATTTCTCCCATCTGATGAAGTATTAAGGTAACATTGGTTGAGATCTTGCTGGGTGAGTAATGTTTGGGGTAAGTGTCAAGAGGAAATATTTACTTATCCTGACATATCCCTTTATGGATGGAATATCTCTGATGGGAATAATGTGACACTTAGATAGGATTCAGAGGAGAACATATCTGCCATACAAAAAAAAGTACTCCACCTAACAAGAGGCTGCGGTTGTAAAAAAGTAAGTGCATGGGTAGAATCTGCAAGTGTGTTAAAGAAGGAATTAAATGTGGGCCTGAGTGCACTTGTGTTGATTGACAGAATACAAATTGTACAAGGACGGGAGTTGTCGAATTTCTAGAGTGAGATGAGGAGGATGAGAAGGAAGAAGTCAATGAGGATACAGGTTATACTCATGCGTATGATGGTGACACCTCATGAGTGATGAAGAAAAAATTTCATATGAATTTTTAAGTTTTAAGTCAGTCAATTGCCCCCAAAAGTATGTAAGAAATTATCAAAAAAGATTTAATTCGATTTTCCTTGCTGTACAATTTTTGTTTGAGTGTCTTTTTCTTATTCCTCAATAAAGATTGTGCCAATATTGAAAGACCATTCTCATTACGTTCACAACTAAAATTTTAGAAAGAAATTTCAAGATTTACCTTAAAAATTTGAGCTGTTTACCAACATTGTGTATTTGAAAAATAAGATTTTTGCTCAACTTTTGAGTATTTGGTATATGCAGAAGACTGAAACAGAAAACATATGTCCATAAACCCTTAATATTGCTTCTAAAATAAAGTCAGCAGGTAGTGATGAATCAATGACCTGGCAGACTAAATCTTCATGTGAATCATATTTTTTTTTTTTTTAAATATGATGTGATCTTAAGTTTGAAGTCGAATTTGAGTAAATGAAAGGAAAGAATATAAGATAATAAAAAATATTTTATGATGTCTTTTCTCTTTTTTTGTGTCCATAAGTTTAATCAATAAGTGCATAATATGATAAGGTTTTATATTAAGAGATTTTAGCC
>JAIGNY010001437.1:2937500-2947500 GCA_020152595.1 Chiridota heheva
TGGAGAAACTTTATCTTATATGAACTGGAAAGAAGAGTTCAAAAGAAACAAAATTACAAAGAAATTTAAAAATTCAATTATTACATTCAAAATTTTATTCCGTGAAGGAGGTTTAAGTTTGGTATCGTTTGTGTAGAAACGATGAAAATCAGACTATTTGTGAATTGACAGCCTTATACTCTTGAAAGTCGCTATGTATTCTACCATATATTGTCCTGTGATTGTGTGGCTTAAAAACCATTGGATATGATCGGAAAAAGTAAAACGTAATCTAGTAAGGACCATTTTAAATCACCACCTGAAGAAAGTTTGAGGAAAAATAATTCATTGAATACATTTTCTTTAAAATACATTAACAAATGACCTGATGAGGCCGCCAACTTCCAAAGACTTACTACACCAGTCATTTCTACACAGACAAGACAGAGCTTCAGACTCCTTAGCCGAATAAGATTCTTTCACCATTTTGTTTTTATTGCAATCTTTTTCAGATAAGATAAACTTGCTTGACCACTAAACTAATCAATACAATTTATACAGGAAAGGTGCAGCATCTCCATTGTCCAAACATCCCAAATTTCTCAATTTGCAAATTCATTTTTACGCCACCGTGACAAAAATGACTATTCCCATTTTCGGAGCAATGTCAATGACATGGGAGTTAAAACAAGACCAATCTGTAATTCTATTTTATTCCAATCGGTGTACAAAGAACAAACAATTTGTCAGTTGTCTGGTTGTGAGACGTTTTTTGTATATATAGCATTGACGGGCCATGAAATTCTTGTAAATATGCCACGGGTCGTTGATATTATTATTCTCTTTTTTACTTCGGTGTTCCCCGGTATATAAGGAAGAACATTGGGTGGGCTCCAGATGTCGTATTATTTGTCTTGGCTTATTAAGAGTCAAAAGTGGGTTTTGATTAAAAACCAGGTTAAGTTTTGAACACCAATAGACTAATAGAGTAAAAAAGTTATTATGAGCTGCAATTTGGGTAACATTTTTATACGCCATGCAGGTAGGCCTATCGTGCTTTTTAACATTTAACAGCGGTTATAGCCCGCTATTTCGGAAACCCATTGGTCCGAAGGCCCAATGGTTTGAAAGTCCACTGGTCCAAAACTCAGTCGAGTCCGATTACACACTAGTCCGAATGTTCAGAATTCCGAAGAACCTCTAGCCCGGAGGTTTACTAGTCAAAGGGTCAGTGTTGTACCGAAAGTTCAGTAGCCTAAATGTTCATTGGTTCGAGATTCGATTTTCCGCAGGACGCCAAATGGACACACATTTGCTTAACATTTTAGTCAATATTGAACGGTTTACTGCATGTCGTTCCATAAATATCAATTTAAGTGGAATTTCAAAAATATAAACATAAATCTAAACCTTATGTTGGATGAGTCTTGTGCCCATATCAATAATCCAACAGTTTGGTCCCGCTTTTTTTGTTGTTGATAGTTTGTTATATCTTTGAGACCCGTTGATTCAGAATACGAGTGATGCCCACCCTGGTGACCTTGAGCATTGAGATATCCAAGATGGCCGCCACCACATGAAAGACGTTATATCTTTGCACTTAGAGCACCTTTAAGAGTGTTTTTGTGTCCAAAACTAGGTTGTTCATGCCCTATATTCCATTTCTGAACATTTCAATGACTTTTGCATAACCAAGATGGCTGCCAAGACATCATGGCTGCCACCATATGAGACATGACATATCTTTGCTATATGAACACATATATTGGTAGTTTTTGTAATCAGTAGGAGATTATTCATACCATACATTCCTTTTCTGACAAATTTTGAGACCATTTAAGATTTTTGAATACCCAAAATGACCTTAAGGAATTGGAGATATCCAAATGAACACGAAGATAGCCGCAATCACATAAAACTCAGCATATATTTGCTTTATAATCACCCATAAGGGTTTTTGTGTGCAAATGTTGGGTTATTCATAGCATAGATTCCATTTCTGACCTTCACTCTAAAAATGGAATGGCCAATTTTGATCATAACATGGTCAACTCTGCACCGAACCAACTTTGGTCAAAATTAAATAACCATAACATGGTCAAATTTGACCCTAATGTTGTGGTCAAATTTGTTCTTTAATCTTGATTAAAAGTTTTTGAATCAAAATTGGTCGGTGTAAATTTGACAAAGTATTGATAAAAATTTGACTATAAACTTCATTTTTTTAGAATGTTTGACATACCGGAATATAAAAATTGATCAAATAGTAAACACCCCCACCACCCCTTCCAAAAAAAAAAAAAAAAAAACAACTGTGCCATATCATTGCTTTTGGACAATGTTTTTCTTATTTAGATTACAAAAACTCAAATGTGTTTTAACATGATTAATCGGCAATATAGTGGTCAATATTAAGAAAATATAATACAGCATTAAATAGCTGTCAAAACTGTCCTCAGATTGTTTGAATTTGTTTGTAATGTTCTGTAAACTAAGAGCTTACTTGAGTCAACTTTAGTCCACCACTTTTTCCATTTCTACATCATCGCGTCATCATTTCGATCATCAATTTTTTGGTCCATTTATTTTGACACTTGTACATTTTATAGCACTCAGAAACAAAAACAAATATGTGCAAGCAAGTTGGGCACCTACACTTTGCTGAAAGATATCCTTGATTACTACATCGAATCATTTGAAGAATTTCCTATGGAGCTGGCTGCACACCATATGGCAATGTCACTAGTGTAAGCAGTTTTTTTTTTTGCTTATCCTCTATCCAGCCAACGTTAGATGGGGGCATATTGGTAAATCTTCATTCAATGCTGTTTTTCAGATACACGTTTGAAAATGGGCACGTTTCACATTTTCCTCAAAGGCTTCAGATGTTGGTGGTAATGCTTTCAGTTTTGGTGGTATGCTTAGACCCTTTTTTGCTGTCTTTGATAACCACACTTTGTACCTGACATCGGACATAATACCCTGGGTATTTGTTCCATACATGCCATAGCTGGATGCGATCAATCCATTCGCCTCTTTTATAACATCATTCTTATCAGCCTCAGGATCCCCAAAGTGTAACAAGTTCTAACCCTTTTGTAGTGCATTGAGTATTGTTGTTTTACTAACACCCCACAGGTGGGCCACTGTACCGCAACCAGAGAGAGCATGGGCAGTCAGAAGACGTGGCACTATCTTGGAGTGTTTCTGCAATGTTGCCCATGGGTATCTCTGAACTGGTGGCTTCCATCACTAATGATAATAATAATGATAATAATAATAATAATAATAATAATAATAATAATAATAATAATAATAATAATAATAATAATAATAATAATAATAATAATAATAATAATAATAATAATAATAATAATAATAATAATAATAATAATAATAATAATAATAATAATAATAATAGCTGGTGCTTATAAAGCGCCTTTAACTCAGAAGAATCTCAAAGCGCTGTACAATACAATAAAATGGAAGAGAATAAACAAAAAACTTAAAATTCATAAGTTACAAGGTACCGAACATTAAAATTGAAATGCATATTTGGTCAAATTTGGTCACTAACTTGCATGTCTGTTTGCATTGGTTGTAATGATGAAGTAACAAGATGAATATGTCTGCATCATCAGCTATTACTTTGACGTGAGTTGCTCCTTTGATTTGCCACAGGTACAACTTGCTTTGCTATAATTACATCAGCTTCTTCATAGGTTGTCTTCAGGTTTCTTCTTTGTATCAAAAGACCCATGCTGACCTCTTGTGGAACTGAACTGGATCCTGTAACAAACAGTTTATGGAATCTCTTGGGATCATTGTCTTGAAGATTCTTCACTTTGTCACACAATTGTTGACAAATTATATTGATGACCTGTACTTTGTTGTGAAAAATATTTAGGACAAATTTGCATATTTGCAATTTCTGTTTGATGTTGTCCCTATTCTTGGCATCCGAATTCAGACGAGCTGGCATTTCTTCTTTGTGGGATGCCATTTCATTAGATGCCTTTGCTGTTACGCATTTCTTCCTAATTCCTTGATGAGACGACTACAGATGTGAAGACTAAGTGCCCAACGTGTCACGGCTGAAGGGTTCAGTGTTATGCCATCAAGACCACCAAGACCATGCCCCATGGGGGAGATGGGGGTGGGGGTGGGGGTGTGTGAGGTACGCTAAGCAACAAGAGGAACAATGTGCTTAAAAACTCTAGATCGGCAGTTTATTAACAATTTAAAGGGTAAGTGGACAATATTTTAATCACTTCGATAACTAAATATGACTTATATAATAAAATGGATGGGATTTCAGCCACCCGCGAGGTTAAAATGAACCTGGGATATTAACACATCTGACTTGGGCCTAGGCCTGGGCATATGTGCATACTATAGCCTTATAGGCCTAACGTTAGGTCCTTCATGCATCTGTGCAGTGCAATGCAGATGAATACAGTTTATTTTAGCCTCGCCGCGGGTGATTGAAATCACATCCAATTTGTTATTAAAGTCATATTTGATAATCGAAGTGATTAAAATATTGTCCACTTACCCTTGAAAATGTTAATACATATATAAATATTTTAACCAACTTGATAATAATTACACAGTGCAGATTAAAATACCCACACAACCACTCTTAAACAGCACTTCATAAACAGTGGAATTACAGTGAACAAGTAACCTATTGGACTAGTGATCTTTGGGACTAATGAATCTTCAGACCGATCAACTTTCGGAACATTGAAATTTCGGAATAGTGGGTTTTCGGACTACTGAGTTTCAGAGTATTGGACCTTCGAGCCACTGAATTCCGGACCAGTGGGCTATCAAGTTCGGATCAAAAGGTTTTCGGAATAGCGGGTCATACCTATATCAGCGGCGCAACTATATGGCCTTTGGGCGTTCGGGTCCCATATTTGAATTAGTAAACCTTCGGACCACTGAGTTTCAGACTATTCGGTTTTCGGACCAATATGTTTTCGGAATATGGAGCCGTCCCTGTTTTTAGATAATTGATAAAAAATGTCTGAGATGAGCCTATATATTGTACAATACTGTAATTTCTCTGTGGTCATGTCATAATAGTGTAGGCAACGCAAGTGACCAAACATTTTGCTATCAAACAGTCAAATATGTTAAATACACTTTGAATTTGTCACATTAACCACCCGGCGAAGACATTTCCTCGCTGTGCTGTCTAGCTGTAATGTGCTGTATGTGCACCTCTTGGTGGTTGATTATATTACGGATTTAAGATTTTAATTTTAACGGGTAGGCAAGTTACGAGCAAAAATCAATCATGATGAATTAGTGGCACTGACATTTATTAGACTGCATGTTACAATAAGAATCACCTTTTGCGTGAAAAACTGATAAAAAGCGTAGGCCATAATGGAAGTCGAACACATGCAGAATTCTGAAAACAAGAGACAAATATTTATCTCACGCTTTTTAATCGGCAATATTCCAGTATTATATCAGGCACAAATATAGCATTCTTCTGTATATGTTTCCTCCTCCCTGCAAACAAGAGAATGAGGTATTATGGATCATTTTTTGTTTTCGAGGAGGGTAACCAGAAGAAAAAAAAGATCTTTTTATACTGCTTTCTTAAAATCCGCCATTGATTGGGTCGGCACGTAAATGCTTTATAACGACGAATTGTTTAGGATGCACACACTCAGGGGCGTCACTAAGGTCTGATGACTGGGGTGGGGAGGTGTGCTGACATTTTACCCGACAAAAATCTATAATTGTCTCGACAGAAAGTCTCAATTTCCTAATGCCATAACCAGAGGCGTATGAAGTATGTGTGAGTGTGTGTGTGTGAAGCAAGGGGAGGGGGGGGGGGGGGCTGCCCCTCTAAGAGGATTTACCTGTCTGGTTGCGTACCTTCTGCCCGGTTGAGAGCTACGAATTGGAAATTATTAACATAAAAAAAAGGGAAAATGGTAAAATTGAGAAACATTTTGGTAAAATCAATGGAAGTGGTGGTGAAATTAGGCCAATTGAAACAAATTTCTCCCAAAATAAAGAATTTTTAAACATTAAAGAAAGCTTCCCAAAAATGAAGGACATTTCCCAATTATTGAAGGAGATTTCCCGAAAATTAAGAAACTTCCAAAAATTATAGCAGCAATGGAAATTTTGGGGGTCTGATGCAAAACTGGATGATTTTTGATCAATGGAAGATTTTTAACCCAAAACTGGAAAATATTACCCCAAAATTTTGGTTCACACTTGAAGATTTTGGGTCCCATGCATTTGAAGATCCACCCTTTGATCCACGGACGTGCATATATGCCACTGGCAAGCAGAGCACCATTCAAGGTCATTGATTTCTAAAGGTAGCGTGTGTGTTGTGTAACGTTGTTTTATCCTTATTGATCCTATTTTAAAGCCATACAGACAAAATGGACAATGAATGGACTTAATAAACTTTACGAGGGCTGGTCATTTTATCACCTTATCTTTTATATTATGGATAAAATGCCGCAATCCGCGAATTGAGTGTGAATAAATAGCGGATCTTGTAATACAAACTTGATCATTGTGATCCCAAATTGGAGATTTTTGGTCCAAAATTGAAGTTTTTTGGTCCAAATTGAAGATGCATGCTTTTTCCAAAATTGAGGATTTCTGATGAAAACTGGAAGAGTTTTGGTACCTAATTAACAATAATTTAATCGAGATACGAATACAAAATACCAACATCTCTGTTTTCTATTATTCATTTGATATTTCAAAAAATTTAAGCCCCCTTAGACACATCACTGTTATGAGTATTCTTATACATGTTATGGCTGCGTAGAAAGTGATCTAACAGTATAATGTAAGTGACGTCTGTCATATTAAGAAAATATGTTTCAAGAAACCAATCTTCACTTGGTGAATAAAACGGAAACAATAATGCAATTGGGCGAATTCAGATCACTCCATTATCATCTCGACAAAAGATGCATATGATATAGAAACAAAAATAATGAGAGACATATAAGTTAAATCCACACTGCAAAATTTTCCCTGACAAACTTTTCGGAAAATTAGATAAACTAAGTTTTACTGAAAAAATTATACTGCTAATTGACTTCCCGATAAACCGGGTGTAACAGAAATATACCAGACACATGACAGGCGACAGCCTGGATGGACCACCCCCCTCCCCCCGTAACACGTACTTGATACGTTGATTTTCCCAAAACTGGAAGAATTTTACCTAAAGGCGGCATGATTTTCCCGACAGCAAATCATTTCCTGGGATGGGTGTTGTATGCTGACGCCCCTGCAGACAGAGGCGGCGGAAGATGTTTGAATATGGGGCACAGGATCTGAGGGACACTTTCCAACTGTCAAATTTTTAAAGCATGTAGCACATTAGTAGGCCTTATGGCCCAATCCTATTTACTGGGAACCCATTTTCCTTTCCTTTTTCTTTTTTTATTTCACAGCTTCAAAAATTCAAGATTATTTGGTCCAAAATTCGGTAAAAAGAACAATTATATACCAAAATCTTAGAATCTACAAAATTGAACAATTATAGATTACACCCCTATACTGCCCTAAGGCTTGAAATCGGAATAATTTAGACTTCACTTATTTAATTGTATTGGACATAAATCGGAATATATTTAATGTCAAAATAGTGTGAAAAGCAAATAAGGGGTCCTGATAGTATAAAATAAGTATAAATTAGATTAGATGGCCCAAATTCACGCCCAGTTTTTAACGAGTCAGTGGCAAGTCTCCATTGTCATTGTACAGTTGTATGTGTTTTTCCTGAACCCAAATTACTGCATTAATGGCGCACCACGGGTGAAATTTGAGGTATTTTGCTTGGTATTTGTATTGCTTTCTTCAATCTGTCAATAAAACGACCAAATAACTCAGGGACTTCAATATATTTTAATTAGCCCTTTTTCTCTATGTTTATGGACATCTTTTAGAGGCATCTTTTAAACTGTACAAAGAGGATAGGGGGAGGGTAGGGGAAGGGGAGGGGGAGGGGAGAGGAGGGGCACGTCAGTTTATGTCATGACAATATCGCCGGTCCATATTTTGCCCTGCATGACCCATTCAAAGATGCTGCAATAATGATATTTGGGATGGCTCGCACACAGAAATGACCTATTTCAAAGAGTTTATACAATTTATAAATGGGAAAACAAAAATATAGGCAGAGGCGAAGGCTTTTTAAGTATGACGAAGTTCAATATATAGGGGATGTTGGGCCCCCAACTTTGTCTTTAGGGAAATTCAGAATAGTGTATCGCGCGAAACGCCTGAAACTAGACAATATTTGTGTTACTTTCTTTAATCAAAGATCAGATATATAGGGCCTATAGTCTTTGAAGAAAAATGTTTGTCGATGTTTGAAAGGGCATGTTCCTTCTCTAAAAAGGCACTTGTCCTCTTTGAAAGGGCACTTTTCCTTCTCGAAAAAGGACACCTTCCCTCAGAGAAATGGCACTTTTAAAACTTTTTAAAAGTGTGGAGGGGGGGGGGCACGTGCCACTCTGACCCGGTTCCACAGCCTATGCCTGCAGAGTCTTGTTCTGCTTGATAATTTTCAGATATGGCAATAGCTTTTTATTTATATAAACTGGGTAATTCTTAAAAATTCTCCCCCTTTTTAAAGTTACGTTTTCTTTCAAATTTGTCTTTATCAACCTGTCAGTTATTGCAAGTACTATTAGTCATGCGATATCTTTGGAAATTTTGCGGCACATAAAGAAAAAATGCTAAGGTATTTGACAAAAAAAAAAAAAACAAAACAATCATTCCTTTAAGAAAGTAAGTCTTTGATTTATCCTAACGGTGACAAATTACTCTACTTCTTAAACTGCTCATACTTCAGTACTTAATCCAAAGGGAACATATAACATGAGAGACGAGACAAGAACGGGTGGAAAATATCATTCACCGAGAACCGATGTACCAAACTGCTTATCTTAAAATCTATCAATGTCCGTGACTGTTTATTTTAGGTTAATACGGTTTACTTGAAAAATAAAACAAGAAAAGTTATTGATGTTAGGAATACGTTATCTGTGCCAGATACGTATTTTTTTATCTTTATAGTCAGTTGCAGCATTCAACGTGAAATTATACGTCGTTTTGCGTTGTCAGTAGATTAGACCATTACCAATGGTAAAAACCCTGTTGATCAGTTTGGATTATGTTGACCGACGAATTTTTGGCCTAAGATGACAATGTTGACCAGAGTCGGATAGGGCGCTTTAGGAGGTCTAATCTTTAGTGTCATCAATAGCTTGAGAGGGCCCATCTTATAAAAGTAGAGGGGGCCTCGGAGGAAGGGGACCTTAATTGTGTACCAATAGCAATGCTGATGTTGACGAAATGAATGCCCATTTCATGATGTCGATAACGATGTCAACAACGTCACGACGACGACAACGCAACGACGATGTCAACAACGTCACAACGACGACAACGCAACGACCACGCCAATTAGTCGTCCACAAATACGACAACTTCACGACGACGACAATGTCACGACGATGTCAAAGTAACGACAACGACAGTGTCATGACAACGTCACCTATATGACGATGCTGACAAAATGAATGCTCAGGTTATAACGGTGATGACGATAACGATGTCAACAACATCACCACGACGACCAGGTCACGACGACGACATACGATCACAAGACAATAACGTCACGACAATAATAACGTTACGATAAGGACAACGTCACAATAACGATCATGGCAATGAAACTTATGATCAGATGATGATGCTAATGTTGATGAAGATGGTATTAAATCTGATAAAGATGGGGATAGTGGTGATGACGACGGTAATAATGTCGATGATGATGGTGCTAATGTGATGACGATTATGTTGATCATATTAATTATTAGTAACCAGCGTCCCTTTTTACAAAATTCGAAGATTTGACGGCGGAAGACCAAAATTCAAAGGGCCTTTCGAAAATGTAATTGTCATTGTTGTTCATTATATCAGTCTTCTGAAAAACATTTATTCCATGCAC